>PTEX01000006.1:2540512-2748631 GCA_003342815.1 Eudromia elegans | reverse complement strand
TTTTTTTTTTTTTGTCTGCTAATAATTTCTGAAGTGACATTTCATAAAATTCTTTATGAAAAATATCTTTGTTATTTCCCCATGTGCAGTCTTTTTTTGTCCCCACTTTTTCTTTGTAAGACTTCTAGTTTCATTGATAATTCACAAACTGAGTGGGCTATATCAACCATAATTCCCTTTTCCACAAGCTTGTCAGCTGCTCTGAAGAATGCTACTAGATTTGTGAGGCATCATCTCCCTTTGGAAATCCATGTTGACTCTCTGCCCTTGTATCATATTCATCCCTATGTTCACTGATTCTACAGAACAGCTCCTACAAGTTTTACAGAAAACAGTAATTCATCTCCTGGGTTTCTTGAGAATCCTTCGGTGAATACCATCTGCTGTTTATTATTATCAATTTCTTCTGTAAGCATTTCTAAAAACAGCACCCCTATGGAACTTAACAGCATGTTGAAAACACCAAGCCCTGAGCACCAATCTTACTAGATTTTCACCTACTCCCAAATAATAAGCACGTGAACAAACTCTGTAAGGAATCTGAATAGATGCATTTGACCTTCATCATGCTAATCTTCAGGATCCCATGCCAGGCGAGGCTGAGGAAGCCTCCTCATCCTAACTCTACCCCTTTACTTAAGTGAAAAATGAAATGTAACAAGGAAAACTGATCAAGAGACATTAATCGCTACCAACACCATTCTTTCTGATGTCTGTGGTCCTAAATCACAGAACAAAAATGAGCTGGGCTCATTAAGCCACCCTATTCCATGCCATAATCCCACCTTAAACCTAACCCTGAACTTTATTAATTCAAAGTGACTAATTTTTACAGTAAATCTGAATCTAAGGCATTTATTCCTGAACATTACTATATCTCATCCCACCTCTGACAGTCTGGTGGAATGCAAGAATAAAAAGATTTTCTACCTTTTTTTTTTTTTCCCTGAAAACCTGATTCTAATTCCAGTCTTAAAGTGTACTGTAAATAGAGGACCAATCTACACTGGAGCACCTAATATGAAATATATGTTCCTAAATATGGCCCTAAATAAAGATAGTATTTGCCCTATGAAGCTTACTGTCTAAAGGACAGCCTTGGAGAAGACAGTATGCTTTGGGAGGCCCAAAAGAGGACACTAACAACGTGATTTTGCTGCAGGTCTGCCTGACCCACTTAACTAGATGCTTGGAATAAAAAGGCATTTGACTGATACTGATAAATATTTATGAGCCTTACGAAGACATGGTTTTGAATGAGACAGCAGGATCTGGAATATTAGATCCAGAGGTTAGTTTGCACTTGGAGCATAGGACGGTAGGCTATCCAGAGATCAGAGTGTGAGATAGAGTGGGATGTGAAAACCTTTGTGTATTTTCTGTGCCTTTACTCATTAAATAGAAAAAAAAAAAATGTAGATCATATTCAGTAACCCATTTGTGGCTTTGGCACATATGCAGCCAGAACGAGCTATGTTGCCACACTGTTCTGCCTTACACATCTCACCGTGATGACAGAAACTACTGACAGGGTTGCTATAAAAGACTGGTCAGTCTTTTAATTTGATTAAATGACACCAAAGATCAACACTGAAACATCTGACATCCCAGATTTGTTTTTAAAGGGTTTTAAACAGTAGTAAAATTTGCAACACATTATCTATAGGCAAAACTGCAAATGGAATTTTGGAAATCTCTCCTTGAACTTACGGCCACTATTATACCATCTAACAACTACTGTAAGCTACTCAGACAACTGTTTAGCTTTTAAATGTGGCTGAATTACAGAAAAATGTTCATACAACCAATGCTATCTTTGCAATAATCTCTCTGCAGAATTCATATTTTTCCCCAATGTTAGTTGTATCACACATATAATAATTTAGAACAGTACAAGACAAGAGACTAATGCTGGAAAAGAAAAAAAAAAATCCATCGAAGCCACCTCCTTTGAAACATTTAGCATGTCCCACAGGAACAGCTTCTACGGTCTTGTGTGGAGGGGACAAAACCTGCCACTGAATCGAGCCCTTAGGTATCTGCACATAACTTTACATTTCAGAAGTGAGCTTGGCATTCTGTGACTTTCTTTCACAGGTTAAAAATACTTGTTAAAACCATCTATACTGTTGCTAAGAGAAATGACACATTTGTCAAGGATATGTGAGTGATAGTTGGAGATTCTTGAAAATAAAGATTTGGCTTACAGGTTTTTTTTTTAATTTACTTGAGTATCTTTAGTAATAGTCATCCATAAAATGCAAAGCATTACATAACAAAAAATCAGTATACACAGACCAGAGCACATATTTCTTCTATAAAATCTTCCTATAAAGCTTCATCAGCTAAACTAGAAATACGTGAAATATCTAATATAGAAATATCCAGATCTATCCTTGCAAAAAAATGTAAAATAAATACCTTCCATTTCATATCTGGATTTACATAATCCTTTCCTCCTGCAGCAGGGAACCCTGAGCCAGATTCTTAGCTCTTCTCAGCTTTCTATAACAGTGCGCCTTGTGTGTTAGTCACTCAAACTGCTTTTAACATACATGGAATAAGTGAGCTGGTGTTCAGGTCCTATTAGGCTCATTCGGAGTGGGGGACATCACCAGAAATCAACTCCACAGGTTACATAGTTCTGTTGAAATCTTTAAGAAAATGAGCAGTCTGGTTTTTTTCTGCATAATTTGGAAGAGAAATATGTCACTGAAACATGCTGTGGATCGTCGAATACTGCTACAGAAATACGCAGACAATGACTTCACAGCAATGAAACTGTTAATTCAAACCTCTTTGCCTCTGAAACAGAAAAGTCCTAAGCAATTAGAAGCACATGACTTTTCCCGTAGGCTTCCCTTGGATTTCCTATATGGCACCTGAGCTGCCTGGCTGACCAGACCATGGTCAGATACCAAGCTCTGTAGCTCAAGCACAGTCCTCTAACTGAGTTCTTAGCATTAACATCTCAAACAGCCCTTTGCATTTTTAAGAATTATGCATTTAAAAAAAAAAAAAAAAAAAAAAAAAGCTTTGATGTGTTGTTCTGTAAATATCACTCTGGGAGCAAAACAGTTACAAAACTTTTAATAGAAGGAGTTGAGTACTGCTAGCAATTTTCACGCATTTAGATGCCAAAGTTCTTCAAGAACCTGTGCATTAGTTGTAGACATGACCTCAGCTAACCCAAAGAAAGCCACAGGCACATCTCCTTTCCCTACTGGCAACTACTTTAATTGGCAGGTTCACAATGAGCACTTTTGTTTGCATCCTAAACATGCAGAGCACAATTAAAATGTTTGATACTTTCATCCTGAGAGTGCAGCAATTAATAACTTTTTTTAATAGGCCAAGTCACTACACATTTAAATAACATCAGTCAGACACTTAAGGAACTTGTTTTACAAGGACTCAAAGGTTTCCCATTTAAAATTATATGGATTTAGTTTGGTTTAAAAATAGACATTTTGTTTATTTTCCACACAGTTGCTGTACTACTTGGTGTTCCTTTTTTTTCTTTTTTTTTCCCTTTTTTTTTCAAATGTAGACTCTGAGTATTTTACTACCCCCTACAGTATGGAAAGAAAACTGTGCAGTACTTTGCTATGGATTCTGTACTGCTGGCGCCTGGTGAGGGCTCCCCATCAGCTGGAACACACTGGAGGGATTCAGAGACATTGGAGGTGCAGGACCCTGTGCGGGTCGACACAAGTTCCTAGGACTATGGTGTGGATAACAGAGCAAAGTATTTCTGATGACTCTGAGATAGTAGACTTTCACTAGAGTAGCATAGTTACTGGGCTTGTATAGTGCATATCATCATGTTTCCAGAGCAACCAAAAGTGCTTTGCGAAGCAATGAGTCAGACCCTGGTGGTGCAGTAACCACACACAGGGACTTGTGTTTTCAGGAACTATCTGTCCAAGAGCAGCATTCTGTTATATAGGTCTCTGGCACTAAATGTATTTATTGGGCAGCCGCTGAATCACACTGAACACCTCCAAAGACATGTGAGCAATATTTGGTGTACTACAGTGTACCAGCAGAACCCACATAATATTTACTCACTTGGATTGATACTTCATGCAAAGAAACTCCCCACTCTCACCTCTTCTGAGCCTCATTGCCTCTCTTGGTAAAGGGCATAATATCAAATTGCCTACCACACCTCCATAAGAAAATGCACACTACACATGCATTTTGAAGGTCAAATAAGGTACATGATCAACACTTCAGAAGCCAGAGCTGATCATTTTTTTTCCCCGTTTTCTTTACAGGGTGATTTTAGGACAAATCTTGGGTTTTTTTCTACTGCTAATCACTTGAGCTGGAAGAAAGGGGAGTTAGGCTTGCACTTGGTGACATTTCATCTTCTGTTGCATTAACCTGAAGTATTTCAAACTGGGCATTCCCTGATGGGAATGCTGAGTCTGGTTGGGGGCGGGTTCAGCACTTGCTCACTGGACTCCTCAGAAGATCCTAGGATTTAAAAAACTTATTTGTTGAAAATATCACATATCTGTCTTTTCCAATTTGGAATGCAAAATATAATAAGCAGTAATTTCAAAATTTTCTATGAAAGAGAAATTGCATTTTTCACATAGCTATTTCCCATTGACTGCAAGGGTAGTTTGTACAGCGTGGCTGGTAGGTTTGGCAATAATATTTAGGCATATTTCTCCCACATTAAACCACAGCATCTTTGAAAAGCTTAGTCTGTGATCTGCTCTCCAGCTGGAATAATGATCGTTGAGATCTGCTGTGTGATTAGAATGATCATTTTATACCTACGCTGCCCCGCAGCAGGACAGGTCCTAAGCGTATTCTCAATCCAATCCCTTGGTCTCTGGGAGAAATGACCTGCCCCACAGCCTTGCTCCACTTGCTCTGCACCCGTGCTGATGCTCAGGCCAGCAGGATCCCCTTACAAGCACAAGCACAAGCAAATACTTGACTCCATAAATCATTTTTCTTCAAAATGAGCCATTGATAACGGATGTACAACTGCCCTGGCATGGGACTTCACCTGCTACAGCAAAACAAGCAAAACAGATACCAGCCCAAACTCACTTTTGGTAACTAGAACCAAAATGATGATCTCAGGATCTTGAATCTCCTGGCCATATTCAGCACTCGCTGATGTCAGATGAAGGCAAAGCTACAACAGGCAGAGACTATATAACATCCACTGCGAAAGAGATGGATCGTCAGACAGTTTTATACCGCCAACGCTTTGTAAATCTAAACATATGCACCACAATCTACTTCTCTTAAATTCCTGTTTAACAACTTCAATTCTTATTAAAAAAAAAAAAGTATTCACTCATATTTTGCCATGATGTCAAATACATTATTTGACAAATTCTTTTTTAATTTTATTTTAATTTTTTTCAGACTGTTCAGCTAGCTCTAATAATAAAACTGCCTTATTCTGTCTTCACTTCATTTAATTCACTTCCCATTTCAGGAAAAAAAAAATCAAGACTAAACATCTACCAAATGTTATTCCTCTCCAACTGAATGTGACGGATGGTCTGAGGAGCACATAAAAATTAAACAAAAAGTGCATTGTTCCCTTCCAGATTTTTCAGCTGGTGTAAATCAGCATAGCTTCACTGATGCCAAGTTGCAGAGATGTACATCACTTGAGAATCTAGCCCTTCATCTTTAGGGGAGAGATATATTCCCTACAATTTAAGTTCTCTGGATTTTCAAGCTCAAAAAAACCTCAACCCACTTTTCTGGCGTACTCTGCATGTACCACAAATTATCTCCATTTTGGTTAAGTTCATTACCAGAGCTCATTACCAGGACTGGAGAGGAAATCCTGTAGAGATGGCACCGGACAGATGTGTTTGGTCAGCTGTTCTATTCTGTCTCTGGCTCCTTGTATGTCTCAGGTCCAGGCATCTTAATCACTCAGTTTCTGATTTGTGAAATAGACCCTTAGCAAGGAGGAATATGGTTAGGTTTTACTCACCGCTGCTTGTCAGCTGGTCGGATCCTTTAGTGCTGAATGTGGTAGGAAGCTTATAAATACACAGTATCAAAATTAATTTTAATTTAATTGCATTTAAAATGCAGTCTTGCAGTCCTTCCTAGTAGCCCTTTATTTTTTTGTTTTCCCTGAAATCCAGAGGACTCCAACTATCCAAGAAAATTTTAAGAGGGAAGGACCCCATCCAAAGTTAATCCCTGGAACTCCTGCTCAAGGTAGCCAGCCTCATGCCAAGGCAGAAAGGTACCTGTAGCCTCAGCTCAGTAACACATGCCTGGATCCCCAACTCACCCTCCGCTTCCCCAAGGCAGTGCGGAGGGCGCCAGCACTTAATTGCTCCAAACGCTGTGTCAAGAATTTCCCCCCTCACTTGCTGCAGCACCACTGGTTGTTTTTCACCCTTCATCCTGCCCTGCCTTCCTCCTCGATCTCTTTTTTTTGTCATTCCTCTCCCCCAACTTCAACCACAGCCCCTCCCAAACCAGCCTAATGAAAGCTTTGTTTTCATTATATACTTGCAGCGTATAATCAAATACCTTTAAAAAATAACAAAACTGTGGAACTGACAAGACATGTGTCTACCATCACCCCATATCCAAACACTGAGGTTTGAGCTTGGCTCAGGCATCCCTGAAAATGCCAAACGCGGATTTCCACAAACACAGAGAAACGAACCCATAGCTGCAGTAAACAGAATAAAGGTGCATTGTTTAAAGTTGCCTAGCAAACATACACAGCGAATCGGGGATGCCTTGAGAGGAGAGCTGCAGATCTCAGCCCGACAAACATTTATGCACATGTTTAACATTAAGCAAACAAGAGTCCCACCTTCAAACAAGACACTCATAAACTTAAAATGAAGTATCAGTCCAAGTATTTGGAGGGCAGAAGTCTCAGCCTGGAAGGCTATTTTTGTACTGAGAAGACGTCCACACATAAACCCTAGATATCTCTGTAATATTCAGTACTGAAACTTCCAGACAGATTCCTTACGTGCTTTAATTGTCTTCAAGGGTAATATTAAAAACACATTAAACTCCCCTGCACCAGAATTAAACTGATTTGCTTAGGTCTACCAGCGCAGGTGAAAACAGGATAGTACCTAAAGACTCATCTAGGACAGGCGACAGGAGGAAAGCACCAAAGCACCCAGGATTTCTCACCAACAGTTTCAAAACGGAGAGCCAGCATTCCCCGATGTTGGCACCAGCCCTGCTCCCGGGGGCCTGGCCACACACAAACAAATGCCAGCCCACGGCCTGTCCTGAGGACCCAGCGGAGCTGGACAAGGCTGGTAGGTCATTCCCAGACGTGTGCCCACCGCAGTGATGGAGCATCCAAGGAAGCAGCCCCCAGCGTGGTGGCAGCGGCCATGCGCTGCAGCAGCCCCATGGCCATGGTCCCCACTGCGGAGGGGTCCAGCCCGTGCTGGGTGCTCTCCTGCTGCAGCTCCTGGTCTGCCGCCAGCTGAGCACGTTTCCAACAGAGCAGGGCTCTGACCCCTGCCCAGGTCTGCAGGAGGGGGAAAAGCAATACAGAGCTAATGAATGGTGGTCATGGTGGTGGCAAAATTAATAGAGAAATAAGGAAACAAATGACCGGAGAATGGGAGAAGTTTAAAACATCAGCTTTCTCTGACTTCTTAATTAATATCATTCTCTTTGCTTTTGGGGTGTCACTGAGGGGGTCTTTTTTCACACTCTTACATCTACATTTGTTTCCAGAGCAATCTTCTTTATGTAAATAAATCACTCCCACATTGTTCATTCCTGAACATGCTAACTTGGTTCTTACGGAAGGAGGAGGACAACAAGAAGCATAACTCTTATTTCACAATAAGCAAAACTCTCCTGCTGGGTCTCTGTTCATGATAATACACTATGGGGAAAAAAGCACTGCAAGCATATTACTAGCAGCATAATAAATAGCATGTGCAAAATGTACAATATAGTAAATACACTACAGAGACTACTTACAGAGACTCTTCCACTTCATAACCATCATCAACCGTCTTCTGTGGTTTGGCACATTAAATATTTGCTATGTACTTTACCATTTTAACAGCACTGCAAATCCCTGGCCGGACACCAGACAAATGCTGTACATTACTTTGTCAATTGTTGTCTTTATATTCAGTGTCTGACCTTATCTCCCCCTACAGTTCGATGTGTAGAAATGCCAATAAAATACTTGATGTTCATTTCCAGTGGCTTTTATTATTAAATAAGTCTGTCGCATTGACAAACCAAAGGACTTCTCTTTAAGAAGAAGTCTCCTAGGAAATCGCGACTTAGAGGAAATCTCCACCATTAGGAGACAAGGGCTTTGACACTGATTTTGAGACAAACTTCTGTTACAGAACAATTCTGCATGTTGTGTTAGCACATACAGTTCTATTATCTAAAGAATAATAACATACTTTCTCCACTGCGGTGGAGGAGGAAGACATACAAATGATCTTCAAGCATTTCTTAAATATATCACTAAGGAAACACATACTATATACAAAAGAGAAAGTGAGACACTAATATACACACACATCCCCCAGAGAGGGCCATCCATGCAGGTAAGGGGAGAGAGAGGAGAAATTGCAGGAGGCCAACACGGGGACAGTCATCCTCATCAGCAGTCAGATCTCAGAGCACTGCCAAAAGTGGATCAGTCCCTCTCCCAGTAGGTTGGACAATCTGTAAGAGCTCTCTCATTCTTGTCAGCCTCAGGCCCACGGAAAGAGTCGGTACCGTTATAAGTTACAGGATACTCTCTCTTGTCCAGGAATGAACAGAGAAATCCGGAAACAAATTAATGGAGTCTAAACACACGGAAATCCAGGCACAGGCATGTATTTGCACAGGCAAATGGATGTGGTTCTTGCACATGAGCTTAGACATGAGACTATTAACAAGGTTGCAAATCATGATGTCATGCAGCATGGTAGAAAGTGCTCACCAGCTTCCCAGGTGCAATCTGCTTGTCCAGAGCAATCCACGGCAAGCAAGAACAGATCCTGACATCACATCCAGTGGTGCTGGCCTCAGTGTGGACCTGGTGACTAGAAAATATACAGGACAGGGATCACAGTTCCATCCACGCGTCCAATTTCTTATCAGCACATCTGACACAACCTGACCAGCTGTAAAAGATTTCCTTTGCCGGGCTGAGCTGGATTCAAGTTGGAATCCACTACAAGAAGTGTCCATTATTTTACAAGCAAATTCCAAACTTTTCGGCCCACATTTCTTTTTAAGTAGAATTTCTGCAGTAAATAAAAAATTTAAAAGAAAAAAAGAATTCACAAGAATTTAAGGGGGCGGTAGAAAGAGCGATGTCTGAGATGAAAAAATACAGTCCAGGTTTTATACTGAAAAATAATATTAGGAAATCAAAACATGCACAGCATGTACAAGGATGATACAAGAACTAACTATTATTATTGCTATTATACGCCAGTCATAATGTCCCTAAAAAACCTTGTTGGTTCTCATAGATTTGAGTTCCTATGGAAACTGCTTTTATTAAGATTTTTTTTAATGTTGTTTAGCATATTCCAGTTCCTCCTAGGTCATCGTTTTCTTTTGAGATACATTAACATCTAGAAATAACATCTTACATGGTTCAGTACAAACATTTAGAACATTACTCCCTCTCATGAAAAAGGACAATTCTAAGCACTGCATTAGCAAACGCCTCACCTCACCACCTTGAAATGATACCACTGAAGAATTCATACTGCGTGTGGCATCTAGCAGTCCCTATTTGTGCTCAATTCTCATTTTTATACAGAAAGTACATTCATAGCTAGCGTATTTCTGGATCATTTAGATTATCCCTATTATCTGTAATAACACCTCTTCCCTGAAGGTCAGATGCAGTTTAAAGCCCTCTTTCCCCCTTCCTCTCAAAGTGTATTTAGATCTACAGAGCTAACTGTACATCGTTGATGTAAGCACCTGTAGAAATGCAAGCAACTCTATTTACAGATGTGATATACATGCACCGAAGATCAAACCGACTCCTGGTTTCAGTTATTTTATTTGAGGAAAGTAGTTATTCTATGACTTTTCTGTTAGCAGACTGATTACAAAAGAAATTTTGCCAATGCTAAGTTGATCCAGTTTGAAGACGGCTGTTGAGTCCAGATTATTTCTTTCAGAAGACTGTTTTCTCCTATGCCAGCAGCTAAGCTTTCATCTGCAAAAAATATATGAACGTCCAGCATTCACTTTTGCAAGGGTAAGCTATAAATTCAAACCCAAATGTTACCTGATACTGCAATGTGTGATCGAAGCCACAAAAAAGCCAAGTTAATACTGTTGGAAAAGCAGAACCTGAGCATCACCTCAAACCATATTAACACTGAACCCTAATGGTCATCAATGCCAAATCAACATTGTTTGCTATTTCACCAATGGATCACCTATACATGTTAAGTTGTTACAGAGACTTTTTTTTTTTTTTGAGAATGTTTCAATATATCAATAATCATCCACTATTACTGTCAGCAGGCAAGCAGCTCTCAGACTCTTATCAGCTTCTCTATAGTCCTCCTGCAGTCATATATCCAGAAAAGCTTTTGGCTCCCCAAAACTCTAGAAACTTAGTTAAGAAACAACAAAATCAACAGCAGGAGACAGATAAAAGAAAATTTTGAAGACCCTTAAATTTGAGGTCTAAAAAGACTTCTGACTTTCTGTATAGAACAGGCCAGAGAGTTTCATCCAGGTACTTTTGCACTGAGCCATATCATTTCTGTTTGAATAAAATATATCTTCCATAAAGGCATTTAGTCTTATTTAGAAATGTCAAGAGAAAGAGAATTCACGTCTCCCTTGGGTAGTTTGTTCCAATGGTTTACGCCAACAACATTTCCAGAGTCTACAGAATGAAGAGATGCTTTCTGCGCTTATATAATTCCAACCCTCATTTATACAGACATAATTTCATTAAAATCAACAGACCTCAGTCATCACTAAATTAAGCCAGAAGCTTCATGTTTCATTGACTAACATTATTTGGAGTGTCACAGAAGAGTTTTTCAAGCCAAGAACCCCAAAGATCTTTATATGTTTCACAAAGAAGAGAAAGGTATGTACCAATTTCTCACACAGCAGCAGTTATATTAGATAAGGACTGAACATAGTTGTTTTTGAAGTTAGTACAGTAAATGTGGATCTTAGAAACATGACCCCAAAAGACATGGCAATACCATACTGGCAAACCCGTGATGGATCTGGTACAACTTGGATGGAAAGTCAAGACCTGGATGATCTAAATGTGGAGGTTAGCATGGAAAGGGCAATGTGTTGGGCGCTTCCCAGGGCAAGATCATACTTCGTCCCTGCTTAACAAGTCTTCCATCAACTCAACTACTTCAATGAGCTCACTTCTCATTATCTATCTTTAAAATGTTTTCTTCATAGCACTGTCGTCATTATTTTGCAAAAATGGATGCTATGGAATGCTGGTCCTGTGATGCCTTAAGCCTTAAGATATTTACAACGAAGTTGTCTAAGTAAATTGATGCACCGGTGGGTTCATCCTAATCACTGTCAGCAGTCCAGTTTGGAGGTAGCGCTACTGCAAGAACCTCCTGCTACAAAAACCACTGCGGCCGCTATCTCTGCTGTCTGTCTCAAGGCAAATGGAAAGGGCATGGGCTCCCTATGGGGAAGTCCAAAGTAAGAGCGATTCCCACCAGCCAAAAGCTTCAGTTCAGCTAATAAAGGCAAGAGCTAGAGGCTGGATGGTAACCGGGTGTAAGAACTGCAGCATAGAAAAGCAAGAGATCAGGAGCAAAAACAGGTAGAACAAACAAAAGGGCTAAGAGGGAAATTAACCACCGTGAAGTCCCCAGGTGCAGATTACAGCACTTTTTCCTATTAAATTCTATTAGTCCTTTGGGGTCTTTCTGGAGTGTGGCACGCAACTGCTACAGCTGGGTTCATGGAGAAGGTCAATGGAGGCCAACATTACGAGCGCAGGCTCCACCCTGTCTGTCCTGGGACTAGTAATGACCAAGTACTTCTCTTGACACCTCATAAAACTCTTCTGCGGGGAATAAGCGTCCGCAGAGAGCCGCTTTGAGCAGCTTCACCTCCGCTCCCCCGAGCGCGGCTCGCTGGGAAGTCACACACCCCTGGCTAATCCGTCCTTTCCCACGCTACGTGAGGGCCAGCCGTAGCCGCTTCCCTGCTTAGCCCCGGCCTTCGTCAACCCTTCGGTGTTATGAAGAACATCCTGACGCGGCGTGTAAAAAAAAAGGGCACTTCGGAACTCTAGAAATTTCCTTGCCGTTTTGCCTTTAGACACAAGATGGCAGCAAGAAATTCACTTCAGGCCTCGGCTGCCATGGGGGCGGCCGCGCTGCCGGACAGTGAGTGGTGTGTGTGCCGGTTATGATTGCGTCTTCGTGGGCACCCCAGCACCTTGCAGCTCTGCCCTGGTCCGGTGATCTGAGTCCCCTTGCCTGGGTGCTGCTGGGGTGTTGCACTCAACACAGCCCTTCTCCTTGGGCCGAGCCCTCCAAACGGGAAGCACCCATTGGGGCTTAGTCTGTCATGTCAGCCAGGGTGCTCTGGCGTGCAATATGAATTTAGAGCCAATCAGGAAAAGGCTGCAAACTCCTAAATGCCTTTGTGAAAAGTTTCTTTGTTCCTTTGTCCCTTAAATTCAAGACAAAATGGTTTTGGTCATTACAGAGAAGCGTTATCTAATGGCACCTTCCTGCCAAGCCAGTGCTTGCAAAATGCAGCTCTTTAGGCTTTTTTCTCCTAAGTTCATCAAATGGTTGTGAGATATCCACAATTTTCTCTCTGACTTAAGAAACTGTTCCAAAGACACCTAAAACCAAAGGACGATGCTCAAAAATTAGCCAGCTGCAAGCCAAAGGACGACGCTCAAAAATTAGCCAGCTGCCCACCCGAGGCAGACTCACACTCTGTGCAAATCGAAGGACAGCACATGCGGTACCCGCAGGCCATAGTGCCACGTGGCAATTCAAAGGACAACGGATTCAATGGGTAACGCCAGCTGAACCGCTGATGCAGCCCCACATCCAAACAAAGTCCTCCCTAAGAGCGCGAGGGAGCTCTCCCCAGCGTGCTCACGCTCCCCAGAGCGGCCGTAAGCAGCGCAGGGCGAGATGCGTTTGCTCCCTCGAACCTCTAGACAGGCTTTGCCCCACGACTGCCCCACGAGCAGGCACACGAGCAAGCGCCCAGCGCGGGGTGGGGACCGGACTGAAAACCTTCATTTAGTGCTTTAACGTCTCTCAACAAATATTCTAATTCATAGTAGCCAGACATTGCACTTGACATTAGAAGGACACACAGCTATTATAACAGCTCCTTGTTTGGGTCATATGCGATATGCAAGTATACAGAAAATTTGGCCCTGTATCTGAAGTTTGTTAGTGTTTTTCCCCTCCGTAATACATATATGCCTTCCAAAACAAACATCACCCAAGATTAATGAATATTCTCTTTGTTAAAAACTTTCACATTCTCTGTACACGAGGAACAATTTCCAGCTAGTAATTAATCTGTGCTATGGTTCAAGGACAGAATTATTTACTTGCAATCTTGGAATGCCGGAGATTGAAAACACATTTGCATCATGATAGTCATGGAGTGGAGGGGGTGGTGGAGGCTGAAGAACTCAGGTGAACTTCTTAAAATAGCTGCAATAAAACACATTTGATTTTTTTTTCCGTATTAACATTGAAGTTTTCACTGGGCTTGAGTATGTCTGGCTCACCTTAAATAAACTTATGATAACCCCAACTATTATCTTTTCTTTTGAAAGCAGTCACACCATTCCCATTAAAAATGAGAGAAATGGTAGCATCTCATGTGTTTAGATGAAAACCTATTTCTTTTCCTCAGTAATATTATTTCTATCTTAACATGCTAAATCTCTATTCAGCACTTGGGCTTTTCTATTCATGATGCTCCTCATTTGGCCTATGTCTGAGTAGCCGAAGGCTGAACCATGCTTTTAATTTTGCAGAGTTTAAGAACATTTGTTTTTATCTGCTCTATTCATCTTTTGTTTAGGAAACCTAACACTGTAGGAGCAAATATACCCCTCTGCATTCACAGGAAGCAAATTTCTGGTGTCAGGAATTTAAGCCCCTATTGTGTTCCTGGCAGGGTAGGCAGATGTTGCCACGACCTTAGACTTTCATAGCCTCTTCTGATAAACTACAGGCACAAGATGTAAACAGATAGCAATTTTATTTGCCATCATGGGAGACCAATCTGGGTTGATAATGTAAATTGCTGACTGTTAACAAATGAATAAATAGGTATGGTATATTTTGGCAAAGATACACAAATGTATTGGATCCTTTCTGTGAGTCCAAAAGTCTGCCTGGGTGTTTTCAGGAGGATCTGCAAGGAATTAAAAGGCACTCTTCATTCTGATCCCTATTATTTGATTTGGAGACGGGGAGCATTACATCTTTATTCACTTACTGTATAGTCACTAGCCCAGGACTGTTCAAAGGAAAACATCACAGCCACTGTCCACTTGTGCAGACTCTGATATTCACATTAAGTTATGGACCGTTCAGGAGAAGTTAAGGAGACACACAGACCTGCCAGAGGAACATATTTTATCTCAGATAACTCTCAGACAGTCATTTTTTTGCAGGCTCTCAGTCTGAGGAGAAGAAGTGGGGTAAGAGGTTCTGCTACTACAGCATCTCATCAGAGAGCAGAACCTTTCCACATTCCCAAAAAGCTCTATGCTACACACACAACCTTCCTCAACAAAGGTCAGTGGATTTGAAGAGGAACAGGATTAAGTAATAAGTCAAATAATTTAAAACCTCAAGCAAATAATACCTAAAAGGTTCACCTTCACATATATTTTTAAAGAAATTCATTTTGCCTATGCTGAAATATTGCATATATGTGTTTCCCATTAACATTCAAGCAGTCATATTAGACAAGTATTAAAAACAAGTGAGCTTCTGAACTGCTGCATAACTATTCATAAACACCGTATTTTAAAAACGTGGTGAACAAATGTACCAGAGCACTCAAAAGATTATCTAATTTGGTAGCAGAAGTTATATATACTATGCACCAAAACTTGACAATTTAGTGTTAAACTTCATCACTTCAGCTTCAAATTTATGTTATTGAGTCAATATTCCCAGGAAATTTATCAATATTAATCAATTTTAGAGTCATTTTCTGATTGTAAAAGTTGATTAAATCTGAATAATGAATAAATCAGAGAAAGTTGTTTGCTCGTATAAAATAATGAAATAAAGTGGGAATCTACATTTATCAAATAAATTATTCATGGCAAAATCCTGTTCTGCTAGTACATATCATACAAACAAATTCCATTCCTCAAATTAGGGTTTGAGAAAAAAACTTGTCTGATCATAGTTTCAGCAGTATCATGTAGTCAAGTTAAAAATAAAACAAAGCAAGTGACATAACTGCTGAAATAATAGGCAGTTCTGGACAGAAAAGGGCAAATAAGGAGATATTTATTTCAGAGTGTAAATATTTAGACACAACATTTTTGAAAACTTCTATGAAATGTTGCGCGAAAGAATGAGAAATGAAGTATGTGTCTCTAATTTGAATTACAGATTGAGCCTGAGTCACTTTAAAACTGTGACACAAAGAATCTTGAAATATCCATTCCTTGAATTCCTTTGTCTTATTCACATATCTCTAGTGAGTCAGATTCACCCGTACAGATGGTCTTCAACAGAGTTGAAATAACACTGCTTTGCTGGAAAACAGTAATTTTAAACAAGTCAGTCCAATACATAATGAATATGGAAACAAGAATTATTTTTCAGACCTCCAGACAACATTAGAGTTTTATGGCATTTTATAAAAAGAATGGGCCCTTACATATTTCGTGCCTCACAATATAACTCAACTGTGGTTCATTACATTATTTTTTTCTATATTTGAGAAATATAAAGTCTGATCAAAATCAAATAAATACGAAGTAATAAAATAAGTAATATAATAAATAATATAATAAAATATAAGTAATAAAATACAAAGTATTTATTTGATTTGAGCAGACACGAAAGTAAAATACAAAGGCCAAGTATATACTGATTTCAGAAAATGCAAATATTTCCTACAGGGAATCTTCACATACTTGAAATTACTTGAAATAATGTTTAAAGAAACTATCACATCTGTGTAATGATTCACACAACATTTCATATTCTCCTTCAAATTCCAGCTCTTTTAGTCCTGTAATTAATAAAGAATGTGACATTTGATTTAAAATAAAAGAAGAATCAAATTTCTAGCATTCACGGCTTGAAACAGGGGCGAAATATGGAAAGTATGTTTTAAGGAATTAGAAAACAAGTAAAACAAAACAATAATACACTATTAATAGAAGTGCCCAGATACTTTGTTTTGAGTATAACCTGATTCATGATTTTTAATGCCTAAGACACATCTTGATTTCAGCTGACTCAGCATATTATAATAATATTTGATAGGATAGAATATATGATATATGATATTTCCTGAATTGCAGTATTTAACAAAAATGTAGAAATATATTAGTTGTTGTCTCAATTTTCAATGCAGTGTAAAGGCTTTTACTCAAAATTCCAAGATACCTGCCATCTCTCATAGAAACTTATTTGAGGGAGCTAGGATATAGAGCAAAAATAGCAAACAGGTAACACTATATAATGTCCACGTGCATTTGCACTGACTTATTAATGGGATCACAGTGAAGTACTTTTCAGTGCACCACAAAAACTTCATTGAAATTAAGGTCTAAAAAATACTAGATTGAAATCATCCACTATCTTTGCATGGTTGTATTTTTATTAACAGCCCTACCCTGCCATTCGAGCCTTTACATAGTAAAGTCTTGCTCTACAAAAGTCTCCCCCAAACCAGCAAGCTTATCTGGAAAATAAGTATGGGGAAATACTCTAGCCCACTGAAGTCAACAGCAGTTTGTACACTAAATGGAACTAAGAAAAGTAAGTTTTAAAGAAATCTGCAATAAATAAATAGATAAATTTCTCTCTATAAAAATAATATCATGCTTTTTGTGTGGAACTTAACTATAAGGAAGTCCCCTTAACTATAGGAAAAAAATACATTATCTCCAACTTACCTGCTTTGACAAAAAAAGTAGTATATAGATAAATAAGTAATAAAATAAATGCTATATGCCAAGCAAGCTCATATCATGAGAATCCAGAGGCCATTCTGATAAATACAGAAGCCTGAAATTTTTAATCTGCAGTGGCTATTTTAAAAATAAATAGCTGAAGCTAGTGTTGAAGGAACAAAAGGAAACAATGAAAGACAACCAATGACGAAAAAGCAATTAAAAAAATATTGTTAAACAGCCAAAATTATATGCTCCTAGTTGAAGGAGCAAAGGCAAGATATTGTGAGAAACAGGCACGCACTCTTAGGAGCAACACACTTCATTTTGTACAAAGTGTTCCTTTGGCCTGTCAGCGTGTAAAGAACAAACAACAACCAGGAGTCCGAAATGGCTTATTTACCAGATAAGGAATTTTGTTACACTTGAACTGGATTAACCATCAATTGGGGAACTTGATCCAGGAAGCAGAAGACATTTGGAAACCAGATGATTACAATGACAAGAACACTTTTTAATATTCCGGAATAATTATGCTCAACTAAAACAAAACAAATAGGAGGGAAAAAAAAAAGAAAAAAACCCAGAAAATAAACAAGAGTAATAGATGGGAAAACACATAAAATATACAGATATTTTCTCTCAGAAAAGTTGTTCACTAGGAAAAGTAGTGGATTATGATCCAGATATGAGTGTTATACAGTGGATATAATTTTTTGAAAAGTGTCTGCCAATGGCTCATTTTCAAACTGGAAGACTAGGCTTGGGAAGGTCTCAGCACAGTTGATGTCATTAGTAACTCAGTGGAACAAGAAACACTGAAAAAATGGGCATGGCATAGAAGTAGAAGAGACTGTAAGTACTTTGAAAAAAGAAGATTCAAAATAAGGGTGAAAAATTGGAAGAAAATGGTATGAAATCAATTAGATGAAATTTCATAAAGTGCAAAGTTCTACATTAGATGAGAAATTCAAGTGTGTACCAAAGCACCAAAAGAGGAAGGCTGAAAGAAAAAAGACTGGGTAAGTTGGATCACAGACTGAACATGAGTCAACTGCGGATGAAGGTTTCAAAACAGAAGAATATAATTCTGTGTTTATTAAAAAGAAACTCTACATAAAACATGGAAGGAAATTATTCCACTTTATTAATGACTGGTAAAGCCTTAGCTACATCTATTTTTGTCTCTCAATTTTAAGAAAGATGTGGTAAACTGGAAAAAGTCTTAAGGAGAACAAAGAACAACGGGAAATGTAGAAAATGAGATCTATCAGGAAAAAACAGAAGACTGAAGAAAGAATGATAAACATCAGGCAGCATTTACTTAAAAAGATTTTAAAGTCATCGCTTATCCTGTGTTGATCAAAGAAAGGCAAGAAGTAATCAGCTTCATGTGTGACAGAAGCCTTAGATTAGACATTAGGAAAAACGTTTCTAACTGTTAGGATAAAGGTTATATAGGGAGACAGAGAGCTCAGACAGGCACCCTTAGGGTGGGTGGGTGAGAAGGCTGGAAGGGGAAGTAACCACACCACCTACACACGTCCTTTCCAGCATTACTTTGTTATGAAGCAGCCTTTTCAGCTGAAAATGAGATAACTAAAATGAAAGCAACCAGGGGAGTAGGAGGAAGAAGCTGGCTCTTCAGCAAATAGCTTCTCTCACTCACAGTCTCAGAAGCTGCCAGCTTAAAGCACTTGTGGCCAGCTCTTTTGCTGGCTAAAAACAGTATAGCTCTGATGGCTCCAAGTTCTTCTTGGTCTAGATCATCAGGTGGATCAGACCCTGTTCTGTGTCTATGACCTGAGAAGTTGGACATGCCCTGAACAAGATACAGCAGTGCATAAGCGTAGCCGATAGCTTTACATCAGTGACTTATCCCCACCATCTTAAGAAAATAACAAAGTTTCATGAGTCAGAGTACTTCTACACCACAGAAGTGCCCTACTAGGTTTTAAACAATTATTTGTGTTTTCCTTCAAATGTGGCAGCATCTAGTTATCTTCCTCCTATTCTTCCCTTACAGAGATCATCCAGGTTTATGGACAGCCCAGGGCAAGCAAAGGCATCCCACGGGAAGGCAACAGGATCGTGACATGCCAACACTCACCAAATGAGGCATAAGGATATTAAATCTCTAACCCTGCAGCTGCATGGGAAATATTTATTTGCCTCCATCTTGGTATTCTGGCCAAGCAGATCTGTTTGGAGTTGTAAACAGCTTGGTTAAAATGAGCTGTTTTTCTGAGTAGCTGATTTGAAAGTTTCTTCTTGTGAGGAAATTTTCTTGTTGTTTTGCAGATAAAAATCAAATTTATTTTGAAGAGTGCCTGCATCCATGGGGGCAGAATAATATTTTGACAGAGGAAATGCCAATGTTTCTCTGCTTCATTCTCAGCCAAAGTCACTCATCAAGGTATGGGAGGTGGTGGGGGAAGGCCCAGGTTTACATGATGGATATATTTCTTGCTGGCTTGTGAAGGTTATTTGGAAGTGCTGGCTTCAATGAATGCAGATGCTATCTATGCCGCTCTTTGGCTAATCAGTTTAATCAGTTTGCTTAATTCTCTTACAAATGCGGGAAAGGGTTTTTTTTAAATAAAATAAAAATTAAATAAATAAATAAGAATACTTGACCATCTGTCTGTCTTATTTTATGGTCTCCTATGCTGGGCTAAAATCACTGCTGAAGGTGCATTACAGGTGCAGAGGAAGAAGCGGTTTTCCAGGTGAAAGCCTACAGCTGCTCCAGATCTCCCTGAGAAAAGCATAGGAATTATCCCGTCTATCAACAGCAAGCAGTAGCATCACGAGATGACTCACTCGCTTTCTATGCAACAGCCACTGATTGGGCTGGTTTTCCTGTTGTTGCTCCACACTCAGGCTGGGGAATATGATATTCCTTGGCTGCTTCTCGGACTCAAATCCAAGGTGCCCCAGGGTGTCATCTGGCTAGTTCTCCTTCTGACACATTACGGGATTTGAGTGGCCAAACTGCTGGACTTTAAATGCCTTGTTCAAAAACCCACACACCCAGCGCTGCAGTCCCACCCTGCCCCAGCACATATTTTCTGTCTGTCCCCATTTGACCTAGTAGGTTAGAGAGGAGCAGAGGGACTGTCAGATGCCGGATGTTGCCAGATGCCTCGCCAGAGTCTGCCCTGCTGCTCTTGGCTTCTGGCAGCTCCTTCTCTAACCTGCTCCTGCAGGGATGCAGTTACATCCCTGCCCTTTCTCGGAGCAGCTTCTCCAGCTCTGGCCAGAGCAGAAGCTTTCAGCAACAGACAGCAAAACTGCAGGTGCCAAAGTGCGACACAGGCACAGCAACAAACAAAACAGCCTGACAATTTCTTATTTCACCTAGGAGCAGGAAACGACTACCAGAAAGCACTGAAGCACTGCATCAGCAAAAGGTTCAGAGATAAAATAAACACTGTAAACATAATACAGCCTTTCATAGTAGCAGAAAGACTGAGGGAGGAGGAACAGTACAGCCTTTGCTGTTTTGACTGGCATCACTGCTTGTCTCGCTCTGACAGGTTGCCAGGTTAAGGTTTTGTTTTGAA
Source organism: Eudromia elegans (assembly GCA_003342815.1). Classification (NCBI taxonomy): domain Eukaryota; kingdom Metazoa; phylum Chordata; class Aves; order Tinamiformes; family Tinamidae; genus Eudromia; species Eudromia elegans. The sequence continues at coordinate 2,727,937 of PTEX01000006.1, read as the reverse complement.
TCAGTCATTTCCCTTTGAACAGTGGCAACTGTTACCATTGTTACCCCGTTACACTGAATTTAAAACAAAATTTCCACCAGCAGCTTTTTTACCATATGTTTGCTTTAGGAGGCAGCAGGCATTCTACGATTCGGTAACAATTATTTGGAGAAAACATTTGCAACTACAGGACCTGTCTCAGCAAAATAATTACCTAGATCTCAGTAATGTCACAGGCAAAACACTAAATTCACCAATGTTTTCCATGAGATTTAACATTAGTCTTCTGAAAATGCAGGGATTTTTTCTTTCTCTTTAATTGAAAGATACTATTTCAGGAATCATCCCTCTAAATCCTAAAGAATACACCTGAAGAATTAATACTGAAACTGTTGAAGAGACTCTACCTGCAAAATTGTTTAAGAATACATCTTGAAACATTTTCATTCTTTGCCTCTATTTATTTATTTAGCCACTACCCTGTGACACCAATTCCACACAAAAAAAGTGATATGAGGCCCTTACAATAGAATTTCATTAGGGTTTCGCACTTGCACAGCTTTAATTATGAAGACTTTTTTCATGTCATCAACATCATCATTATTTCCTAATTGTTTATGGAAAATATTTTATAATTAGTCAGTGTGATTCCGATTTGCTTACAGTGTATGCTGCGCTTTCAAATCCTTTAGGGTTGCATGACCAGAAATACTGAAATTAATAAACTCTTTCTATAATACCTTTTTGATTAAGTCAGTTTATCACTATAGTGATTTGTAGTTCAATGCATAGGTGCTCCCTCTTTGTCCGAATTTCTAGAATGAATGGCAAGCACCAGTGAGCTCCTAGCCCTAAATTAATTTATGTAAGTATTTAGTGAAATAGCTAAAGTCATTAGAAGTGGTTGAGAATACAGTACCCATATGGTCTTCTGCACTTACAAAAGCTGAAGTCTGATGTAATGTTACAGGCATCAGATGATAGTTTATTAATAACAGCCTGTATTTTTAAAAGAACCTAGAGGAGCTAGATTTTCAAATCTAACTGCCCTTTAAAGGGAAATAATTGTTAAATCCCATAGGTTCTTTCAAAATGGTTCTTTCAAAATAGGTTCTTTTCATCATTAAAATGTAGGAGAGAAAAAAGACCATCATTCTGAGCTTAAAAGGAAGCTACTGTCAATAATGCCAGCTTCTTGATATTGCACAAATTTACTTTTTATGAATGAGAACGAATAGTGTCATTTATCCTAGAATTTAGCTAACCTTAACACTCACTATTTGGTTGCTAAAATGAACTTTTAGCAAAGTACTCTTGTTTACGATTCTGCAGGTATGTAGACAATCACCTTTGCTATATTTTGCTGGGGTTTCATTTTTCAAGCGATAACAGGAACAGTTATATTTGGAGCGTTTCGTGAAATATAGATGTAGGGTACTTTGTTACGGAAATAAATATCCAAGAAAAAAAACAGCAAAAGTGTAACTAGGAAAAAAAAGTATAGAAAAGGTCTTATAGACCATTACAGTATAGAAAGTATAGAAAAGTCTTACCCTGGTAAGATTTACCTGTCCTTGTTCTAACAAGGCATTGGTTAATACTCAGCATCAAGTGATTTCTCTGGGCACAGAAGTCACCTTCAGTATTTCAGCTGCAGGAGACTAGTGGGAAATTTCTATTATGAAAAAATACTGGGAAAAGGGATCAAAAATAAACTAAAAGAATGTATGAGAAGGGAGCCAGTCTCCACTTTTCAGGGAAAACAACACAAGAGGAACTCTCTTTTTCTCAGTAACTTTCCCTCCCCTCTACTTACTTGTCCTCAAATGCCCAGAGTACAAGAAGAAATCTGGAAAAGCATCACAGAAGAAAAAAGATTTAAGAGAGGAAGAACTTGTAATAGATGTTAAGATATGCGCAGGGAAAACACACAAGTGAAAAACCTACAAATTATGTTCAAGATTTTTGACCTGCTTTCCTGTATTAACTTATGGTTTTCATTACATATTATGTATAATTAAAGTGTATTGCCTTTCAGATTCTGAACAACAGAGGTGGTGAAAGAAGTTACTGGGAAATATCTATAAACATATTTGAGCTGAAGTATTTTTATCTTTTTCACTTAAAAATATTTAGTTAAATGAAATCTGACAGCCTCCTTACAAGTACTACTACGTGATGTAGGGTCTCCTGCCTCAAGAGCTCCTCAAATGTAAAATAAACTGTATGTAAAGAGGACACACTTCACCTTCTCAACAAAACGTTCCCAAGTTTTGAGTGAAACAAGGAAGCTGTATAAGGTTAGCTAAATGTCCTCAGATAATCTAGAGGATAAACTAGAAAAAAAAATGATAGTTAATACTGAAGGAAGATTTTTTTGGCTAGCAAAGTCAATACAGTGTCACTTTGGACAACCAAGTGGTCTACCTGAGCAATAAAAAAAAAATAGAATTGCCAAAAGTCCCCAGGAATATAAAGGGCCAAATTTTCAGAAGACAGAAACCCTTTTAAGCAGACAATAAACTCAGCATGAATTGTACACCTTTATTTGCCAAAACACCACATGCATGACTGAGGAAAAAGGAGGGGGAAAGGATAAAGAAATAAAAAAAACAGCAGAAAATGTCCACTCCACGCTCTTTAACAGAGAATGAAGTACAAAAGGAGCTTCTTGTTCTCCAATGTTTTGCGGCTCCAAACTTCCAAATATCCAAAACACAAAAATTTGTGCAAATATTATTAGTGATAAACAGCTCTCAGCACTGTTTTTTTGCCTGCAAAGAAATCTAATCTCTGTGTTCAGCAGCAATAGTTGTGCTTAGAAATGCACAAGTTTTAGTCGTACAAACAAACAAATCTTTAAAGACAGAGGCCGAGAAGTGACCACAAAGTGATAGTCTCCAACAGCAGAATTCTGACAGTTGATGGTTACTGGCCCACTGCTGACTCCGAGAAAGAAAATATGTCTGTTGAAGCCAGTAACCCTTCCTGCAAGAAATGGATTGGAGGGATGCCAGCCAAATATTCCAGATAGTTGGGAGGGTAGAAGCCTTTGGAGACACATCTGGATTTCAGAGGTAAGAGCATACACGACTCTAACCTTTTATTTTATTTCTGCTCCTACTCTGGTGGACCCTCCAGATCCTCATGAGCTCCTTAAATGCAGTGTTGTTAAATAAGCCTGAAGACATCTGGCAGACTTAGCTGAAGGCACTGATAGTGTTCAGTGACATCGGCTCCACAGCGTAGCCCTATGTGGATCCGTTCAGAAAAAGGCAGCTGTTTGGTTAGTGAGAATGAGCAGTTAGAAGTGTCTTTGAAGAAATCAGAATTATGAAAAATATTGTCCTCAGATGAATTGGAAACAGCCTTTTCTGGCAAAAAGCCAGGCATCTAAAGAAAAATTGCCAGCTAAAGGTTGTATGTCCAAAAGTATTTCCACAGGGACATTTCTTTGGATCAGGGTGATGGGAAGATTTGTCAGCATAAATGCTACATCCACAAGCAGCTCTCTGAGAAGTGGCAGCCAAAATGGCTTTGTGGCTTGCCTGAGATTTACATTAAAGAACTTCGCTGCCAAATCGAGATGATTGACTTTGTACACTCGCTACGGCCTCTGCAAGAGGCTGCTGTGTTGTGTGAAGACTGGATGAAATAACTGTTTTCTTCCACATATATCTCTTTATGGGAAATGATAATATATTTACAAATAATTTACCTTCTTACTAGAAAAAAGAGTTTGTTATTTGTCAGGCCTGAAAAATGCACTCAAGAAAATACTATAATTAAAAGGCGCATAATGAAGTGACTAGAGAAAAGCATCTAGTTCTCTTAAAATGGCCCCTACCTGACTACGTGACGGATTGGTCTTGTAAAAGTCAAACTGTCATGAACATTCAAATGAGTTTTAAACTAAGAGACCCAAGGAAGAACAGAGTTATGTCCAGCTCTGCAGCTCTCTGTGATTTTGTTACACAGGAGAAGGAAAAGCAGTTTAAGCAACGGTACAGCACAGTAAAAAGAAAAAAGAAAGCTGCGGAATCTGCAAAGAAAAAAAGAAGTTTGAACAGAGAAGATAGTAGTAACCATGGAGACAGTTCAGTTCCTGAAAGGATTATACATGATCTAGTTGAAGTGGATGCAATAAGAGAGAGGCAACTTACATGTAAGGAGAATAATCAAAAGTGGCACAGTAACAAAACAGAGGCAGTTAAATCAATGGTATGGGACCTGAAATCACATAGCTGAGACATAACAAAACATGCTAGCATGTCAGTCATGATTGGAACATGAGCATTGAAACGCAAGATACTCTTCTATAAAGCTAAAAATAAAACAAGAAGAAATGAAGATCAGTTCTGCAACTAAAAATTTGTTTTAACATGGATAAAACTGAAGCTTGTGAGGTCAGAATCAACTCAAAAGAAGGACTGTAAAATGAATTAGAGTTCAAAGTTAGTCATTCCTCACTAGGGTCAAATCTGTTCAAGGATAAAGACCTCGTTAATATCTTGCTGGAAAGATAATGGCTATCAAAATTGTCATTATGTGGAGATATTAATATTCCAGACTTAGATTGGAAAAAGTATGTTACCAAATATGGTGGGACCCATTTACTCCTGAATGTGATAGCCAACATATTTCTTCACCATGTGTACCATGACTAATAAGTCCCATTATAAAAAAGTTCCGGTCAGCTGGAAATGACAGATCAAGCAAAAGACCTGGGCGTAGAACTTAATCACAAGATCATTATGAGTCACCGGTACGATGATAAAATGTAATAGGATACTAGCAAAAGCAAAATATTTCCAGAAGAAGTAAGGACATATTAATGTCATTGTGCAAGATAACAACAAACCGCAGCTGGAGTTCTGTTAAGTTTTGTGCAAAGATTAACTCAGTCTAGAACAGGTACAAAAAAGAATGAGTCATCCTTGTTCGGAACCGAGTCTACTTTGGGAGGAGAAACAAAAATGGTTGCACAGAAAAAATGCGGTTCCTTTCTACAAATTAGCTTGCATGGGGTAAAGTCTAAAGAACTAACCAAAGGACTATGTTGGCACAGGAATAAACTGAGCCTAAATTAATTTAGACAAGAAAAAAGAACATGTTTTCCTACAATCATGTGAGTAAAGCTTCCCGAAAGAGCTTCTCTTTCTTCTTCTTGAGGAGCAAAAGTTAATTCATGGGCTAATGATGAAAGATAATGAGTTTACAGATGGGATTATATCCTTCTCTTGTGCAGCGTCCACACATAATAATTAAACATATCCAAGATACCACTTTTCTTCAATAGGTACCGCTAAGGAATTATTCAAACTACTCACATGGCACAATTAACGTAACTAAAATTTAACATTTACTTAATGGTTAGTTCTGTACGTGCTGTACAAATCTTTACCCTGTCTCTATAGGGTAATAAGGCATGTTGGTTTTGCTATTTTCTTTGCATTTAATGAGATTGACAGGACTTATACAACTGAAAATGTAAGAATAATAAGAACCAAATCTATGTAGCACAAATGCCATTAAATAGTACTTGCTTTTCATGATATACATTAGATTTTTTCAGTCCATCTTTTCTTTCCTCTTCCCATCCTCCATTCAAAACATGAATGTTACATGCAAAAGTCAAGCTTAGAACCAGGAGATGAAAATGAGTATTTTGTTTAGACATCTATAGTTTAAGCTGGGTTCAAAAGTTACTGGAAAACCTCAGGACATGTGCTTCTTTCTCTTTTGCTTCAAAGGCAGGCCCAGTACCGCACGCAACTCTATGCACAGAAAAATTTTTCTTTGGAACTTATTGCAAGAAAATGTTACAAAGTTTAAAAAAACAATTCCTTCTTTGTGTTATCTATGGCGGACCTGTGGAATGCACTGCTGTTAGTTGTCACTGAGTCAGTGGCTGCAGATGGACTTTTAAAATGAATGTATCACTTTATGACCACTAACGATTCCTGTAGCTATGCTAGTTAGAACAATGAGTTGGGCATTAATATTGCATTTTTCAGGAAATAAGTTAATTGTTTGGGAGTGTGGGGTCAGAAAGGAATTTCTTCTCAGTTTCATCTATTCTTTTTTGGCAGATGGGCTTGGGGATATTTCAACTTTCCCTGACAATAGAGGTAGTTGCTATTGCTGGATCAGGACAGGAGATGAGATATGGACTGAAGCTCTGGTGCAATATAATTCTCTTCCCTTCCATGTGGAATAAGTGTCCGCATGTATACTCTAATAAGATGATTAAAATCAGCAAAGAAAACAATGATGTAAAATTGATATAACCATGAGAAAATTCAGGTTCCAGTTCATAATATATACAGAAAGGACATACTCTAGAATTTAGATAGCTATTTGTATAATGTTTTCATCATTCATACAGACAGTATTATATGCGAATGAAATTTCATGGCTAGTGGCAGAATCTCAATGCTTGTCCTTCTGCCCTAGTCTAAATTTTGAAATGTCACTTTGATATAATCTTTCACTCCAGCCTATAGGAGGAAATAGCCTGATCATTCTAGGGAATGAGGGGAGTTACAAAACATGTCACTCATTGAGAGAAAGTTAATCTGAAATTTCACATTACATATGTATTTCTGCATTAGTATATACAAAGTAGGCACACGAGGTATACAGTTGGTTAGGCATGAAGGAGGGAGAATGAAAACCTATCCACTGGTTACACTTTCCCATTGTGGGTATCTACACTTATAACATAGACTCCTAAGACTTTAAACATTTGTAGAGCACATTTCTCAGGCTGCATACAGATCTGCAACTATCACATATTTGCACTTTGAAGTACATAAAATCATAGAGAAGACAACTGGAGGGCATGTATGAGTCTTCCTGACAAATCAAGCCCTGGGCATTCAGACACCTTCCTAATGTACTTAGAGAAAAGTATAAAGATATTTAGGAAATAAGCTCCAGGAAAATGCTCAGCAGCTTTCTTTTAAACTCAGTGAAACATGAGTATATCAAACCCCAAATGCTGTGGACAGTTTTGGTCTAGCTGCTTGTGCTGAACCTATTAGGAAACAACTTGTGCAGTTTTTACCTGACAACATGCCCTAAGACACTGCAGATGACTACACACAGATTAGCAAAAAAAAAAAAAAAAAAAAAAAAAAAAATCAAGTTACCTCATTTATCTGACTGGAAGCTGAGCTTGCTTTCATGATTGCAGGAAGACTTCCATGACCCAAGTGCTAACAATTGGAGTCACGGGCTGTATTGCAACAAGCATTTTAAAGTATTTTCAAACTGTTGTCATAGATAGACTGCCTGCAGTACTGTTGACCATCTGGAACTTTCAGATTCTGTTTATTAATTTCATAGAGATTTTGACACATCTAACACTAGGGCTTGCAAAGAATGAAAATGTCAGATTTGTCAGATGAGGAATACTGAAATTAAAACAAGCATTAGGGTGTGTCACTTCATCGGTTACACTCTTTATGGCTACTGGGCCAGATCTTAGTTGCTACAATTAAAATACATAATTTTCCACTAAATGTTATCTTGACTGCTAGGTAGGACATCAGTACTGAAACTGAGGAGTATTCAAATGGCACCCTGAAATCAATACTACACAGATTTCTGAACACCAATCTATTCAAATGAAATGTGGAATTAAATTGTCCCTAACCAAAATATGCTCCAAAATCACTCCTCTTACTCAATACATGCTTCAAATCCTCCTTCTTCTATCTTCCATAAACCTCACAAACACTGCATGTTTTCCAAAGTCATCTAATACTGATAGAGATCCAGTGAATAGTGGAGATGGACACAAAAACATGAGGGTTGGTCTGATTTCCTTCCAAATGCTGCAAACCATGCTGAAAGGTTCTTCTGTCCTACAGAAACTATAAATTTTCAAGGTTCAGACAAGCCTAATCAGCAAAATACACCAACCATGGATAAGAGGGGTCTTCATATGTCCATACATACTCTTACAAACATAAAATTCAGATATCACAGTTCTCTAAAGGACTCTGCAAAACACATTACTTCACAATATGCAGCTATCAGAAAATGACTGGGACAGCTGAAAAAAATCAACCATGAAACCAGGTAAAAAAAACACTCAGAAGGTTATTTTTTAGAAAATACGGTTGGACAGAGAGGAACACTAAAGCCTCAAAAATGTTGAAATGTTTTGCTTAAATGTATTTTCAACAAGATTTTTTTTTTGAAAGAATGATATTTTAAGCAAAGTATTCTTTAAAAATTATAACTCAGTGTCAAAGAAAAAGTTAAAAGCATCTCTTTTATATGAAATTAAGTATTTCAGTGCTTTAAATATTTAATTAGAGCAAAAACCAGTGTTTTCTTGCATTATATTTGAGGGTTTAATTACAGTGGTATAAACAAAAAAATTTCACTTCAAGTCAATCTGAAATATTTTTTCATTTTTTAGCTCAGCAAATGAAATGAAAAAATAATTATTCCTACAAATCTGGTCTCAAAATTTTCCCTGAAAAGAGGCTGGAATTTTCATTCAGACAAAAACTGAATAAGTGACTAAGTCAAAGCAGATATGTGGAACAAAACAACTGAGACTTGCCTCTGACCTTCTTACCGTAATCTCCGTTTTAGGAAGTGGGTTCTTTGTATGGGATTTTCAAACATATTCTAGCTCATATATATCATAAATCATATTTCATGTGCATACTAGTGTGTCTATACATCCTGTATACCTGTGCATCACCTTGTACCTCCACCTGGAGTTGGTTAAATGCAGGATCAGGTCTCACAGGACTGAAAGTGTTAATAAAGTTATGAATTTATTCTTAAGTTTTATTACTGAATGATCTGCCAGAAATTATACTGTACATTCTCCCCCTTATGAAATGTCTGTCAAAAAGGCTGGAAGTAACTACTAGAACACACACTTCCCATGGATTAAACTTCATCTCCAAGCATACCGTGCAATCTGGCTTAGCGCTAAATGCATATCAGCTACTATGCAATGAGTCTGAAATATTAAAGCTATATATCATAAAACATGAAGAAGACATTTGTTTTGTACTTCAAGATTTTCAACAGCTGTGTTTATTCAGTGGGTTTTTTTAGCAGATAGGAAATAAGGCATACTGTCTTTTATATAACAGAAGTAACAATGTTTTTACATTTTCTATAACTATTAGTTTCTGGAAGGTTGTTTGCCACTGTCAAGAAAGTGCTTAGAACAACTGCTGAAAGACCTTATTTGGGGAAGTAACTGGCAAAATCAGATTTGGGGGTATATCTTGTAATAGCACTAATCTCTATAGCACCCAAATACCCTAGCACTTGAAATGCTACCTGCAGCACTGGAGTGAATTCATTGGGTTTTTTTCAAAGGCCGGAGCCATCTTATTGCAGACCAAGCATTGCCTTTTCAAGATACTTTGGCTGTTCCACACAGCTCTGGCAAGCCCAGGCAGCTATAGACCTGACCTAACAAATCCTCCAAGGATTTCCCTTATGCAGAGAAATTTCAGCAAGTTACCGAGCTCGTGCTGTGACTAATGCTCCATCTAACATGATGGCTAAGGGATGGCATTCCTCATGGGCTGCAAGAGCTTACTGGTGTTCAGACAAGCAGCAATTAAAAGATCTTTCATGTTGTTTCATATTACACTGACTCTAACCAACACCAATTTTCATCTTTCTCTTAGTCTGTGGGCTTCTGCATTTTTGTTTGTTCACTGTAGCCTGATGGCAGGCAGAATTTACTAGAACAGAACAGAATAATATCACTTCTGTCCAATGATTGGCACTAAGAGGAACTTTTAAATTCTGGAAACTCTTAAGGTCTTCTTCATAATGCTGATGGGGTTCTCAGCATTCTACAGACATTTTTGTAAAATTACCTAGGCAAGAAGGATCCTAGCCAAAACCAAGATTTATTAAAAACAGAGAAAATGGAATTCAGAGAAACTGTTTCCTGAACAGCAGTGAACTTAACACTTCAGTAAACCAGGATTTCTATGATAGCACATTGCAGTGAAGAGTCAGAACTTAACTTCAGGTATTTTACAAAATAAAGGTACCTAATACACACATCACACATTTCATGTGTCATGCTCACCCGAATACACATTCGGGTATCTACATTTGCTAGTACAATGCCATAGACTCACAACACTTGTTTATCTCACATACTTTTTATGCTAGATACATAAAGTATAGGATTTCAGAGGAATACATCACTCAGGGTGTTCTTATATCGCAACTTCCAGAAAACACAGATAACTTTGTGTTATCTCTGGAGTGAACACACTCTTACATTTTAATTCATCATTAATAATGACAAAAAAAATGGATTCACATTGCTATGGAAATTACTGGAGAAAGTCACATCAAAGTTGGAAAAATGAGCATTGAAAAATATAATGAGGTTATAATGAGCATGAGCTTCTTTTATCTATGGTTATATCACTTGCCCTGGTAAAAAGGCATCACCTCTCTAATTTTTTTTTCCCTGCCCTGGTTTGCAATATTCTATAGACTTAAATCTGTACCCATTTCAGATGCATAAAAAGTTCAAAATATAATAGCCTTTCCTACTATTAGTCCTTTCGCAAGATAAAAAAGAAGGGAAATACAAAGATAAGGTTTTCACTAACAAGTCAAAGAATCTATCCGAAGAAAATATTCAAAAGGAAGATCTTGATCTCAGTACAGCATGGTTAACATCTACAATGCCATGTCTTATAGGGTCACTGCTGCTGAGCTAAGCTGGCTTTGGGTGGTCTGCCTGATTTTTCCTGAATGTGATGATTTCTGCCCATAATGGGAAAGAGAAAGTCAGCGTCCACTACAGGCTGAGGTGCTGCAGAACAGACTGACTTTGAATAAAGACAGTGCATGATGAGTGTCCAGTGGGAGGCTAGATAACGGGTTGTTTCTGGCCCCAACATTTCAGATACTGTGGGAAAGAGGAAGGAAATCTATACAACAGTATACATTTTCATGGTAACTGAAAAAAGCTATCCAGCTTAAAATATTGTTCTCAAGTACTCTTCACTTAATCATTGGCTCCATATGTTCAAATACACATTTATTGCATTCTAGGGGTCTGCTGTACAGGCTTTCATCAAAGTGACTCAACTGTAACTATTTTCACTGGAGTTAGGTACATCCTCCCATACTGCATAGTTTCCAGTCCAATCTTATTCTTTGTCATCTGTCTTATTCTTAGCTCTGAAATTAAGGCCTTATGTTTTAGTAAGTGAAGAAGATACAAGATACACCATTTCCACAATCCAAGAGAGGGCCTTTTTTTTTTTTTTTTAGGTATAGTCACATTGGGTTGAGTCTTTGTTTACAGAATGGTTAAGTTTTCTTCTTATTAAAAGAGATCAAATACATACTGAACTCCACTCTATCCATTACACAAATCAACTTCAGAATTTTGTTATGAAGCTGTAAAACACTGCACCAAGTAGAACCACAGATTCCAAAGCACTGTCAGAGAATCCCATGGGCACTTCAAGAGAGATGAAATCTACAGATTATTCAGGACAAAATAACTTGGCTTGCTTTTTGGCACCAGAAAAAAAAAAATACTGCCATTTCTAAGACCTCAGTTTCAGTTTGCTCCTGATTTCCCAAACATCTCAAGTTCTCACTGCTGGAATTCCTCACTCCTGAATTCCTTCCAGTTTTTGTTGAAGAGCCTTCTTTATAGAACTATCACAAAATTATCTGATGGCAAAAATTGGTATTTCTAAACCCACAGCTTAACTATCTAATCCCTGCGTTTAAGCCTTCATCTTTGTTTCAATCACAAATAAAGGCTCCACTCATGATCTAAGGAAGTGAAGGGATTCTGTTCTTTGGTTTTGAGTAAGAAAGTAGAGACTGAATAGCAGCATTAAACCTAGCAGTCTTAAACCTTGTGAAAAGCAGTTTCAGGCTCGACAAAAATATCCACACAATCTACTTTGAGAAAAATAGGAAAAAAAAAAAAAAAAAAAAAAAAAAACAAACAAACAAACACCCTCACCTGAGCACCACCTCCATCAGTATAGGAAGTATAACAGGGACTGGCAAATAGGAGTCCAGGCAGTCACTGAGGAACTAAGGACTGCAGCTCTGACTAGGCAGAAATCTAGATGGAAGCTACACATCTATTCCCTCAACTTCACAACTCAAGCTAGAATAAGAGTCAGGCTGAGGGATGACATTTTATGCCAACAAGCTAGAGCACCCATAAGATATGCTTTCCAGCAGGGGTAATAAAGTGTTTTCAAACAGAACTACTCCATCTGTGTACAACTGAACATCTGCAGCTCTCTGTGGGGTCAGGGGTGCATCATCTGGTGCATATATCACCACTGCACACATTTTGGCAGTAGTTACACTGTAATTTCAAGCCAATATAAATCCATTCTGCCACCAAAACACATGGTCCCTGCCTGATCCTACCACTCCCTCTTGCCCACATTAACCTTCCTGTTTCTAGCCATTAGTTTTCAGGCAGCTCAGTGTCCTCATCTGACACATTCTGCACCTACATGAACACACAGCTCACCAGCTCTATTAGAGCAGAGCAGCTGACCCCTTTTGGCAACATCAAGGGCTGTTTCGGCTGCCCTCAGCCCTCACTGGAGTCACTGGCAAAATCCCATAGCGGTATTTTCCACATCGCAGTGACAAGAGCACAGATCTGTGCTTGCATTTAAGTGAAAGACTGAGCTTAATATATTGGTGCTGCAGCCGGCTAAAATTCAAAGACCGTAAATCTCATTTTTATTTTTGTATTTCCTGACACAACAGCTGTACTTCTAGGTATATTTGTACTGTTTTGCTTGTCAGAAATGTGAAAAAAGCAGAGCTAGGAAGAACTAGGAAGAAAATGGAAAATATTGCCTTTCCCACAGAAAAGCCAACTATTCAACCTTTTTGAAATTTGGTAAGAGAAAACCAAATATTTTTGGCCAAAACCAGACAAAAATAGTTTGGGGGTTTCCCAAAAAAGAAAAAAAAAAGCAAGTTTCTAAGAAATAAAGATACTGTCTGTAACAGACACATTAAAAAAAAGCAAAAAACTAAAAAAAAAAAAAAAAATCCATTCAAATAAAGATTGAGGTTAAAATGCCATTTCAGGCAATCTCCTCCTCTTTATTAGTTCAATTATTTTATCAAATCTGGTTTAATTAGAAGGAAGTCTCTCATCATTTATTCTATTAAAAGAAAAAAAAAAGCTTTCAGTCTGGTGTGGGGTTAAAAAAGCCATTTGTTGCATTTGAGAACCTTTGAAAAATAAACAGCCCAGCACCACTGGTTAAGTGGTGCTGTACATAAGACCAACTGCTGACTTGGAGAATGCTGAAATGTTCAGCTTAATCTCAGATGAACCTAAAACCTGCTAAAGGTACTGAAGACCAAAGACGGTGACAAATTTAAACTGAATATCAAAACACCTTACCCAAAGATGAGTTATGAACCTGAAAACATTTAACCTCAGTTTGAAGTACTTCCAAATGTTTTATTGTTGATTTGCTCAGTGATACTTTTAGAAACTGAAATAAAATGCATAATCACCTATTATATACACACGAAAAAAATACCTAAACAAGTACCTATTTAAATAAAGGATATGCTGTCATCCAAGCACACATCAGCATATTTGACCCAAGTCATTTTTTTCACTTAATTGTTCTATAATATATTTGAAATTCACAGAAAGATATTATTTATATTCAGAAAAATATGGAGATGAGAAAGAATAAAGATGGAGAAAAAAAGGGGAAAATCAGACTCAACATACACTATTAAATAAATGCACATGCAGATAGCAAAATGTTAGCTAAAACTCCATGAGCAGACAGTCGTTAGAATCTATTATTTCACCTCCCAAGACCACAGATATAGACAAAACCAGGGCATGTGATTAGTTAACTTAAGTCTAAGATTCCTGATATTTTTCCAGTGAACATTTCAGGCTCATTTTGAACAGCACACCCGAGGCAGATTTTCTCTAGTGTCTGCCTGAATGGCACTTTTGCCTCTGCATAAGAATGCTGCACTGTGTTCAGGTCTATTCTAATACTTTTCCCAGTGTTTCACTTTGAGCTGAAGAAAATGAGAATTCTGCAGGCGCACCCTTTTAAAAAACTGAGTCACATCAGGTCACAATGATTTGGCTTAGACGGCTACATAAAACAGCGCAGTTGGCACAGATCTATCATAAACAGCTTGGTAGTGATTTTAAATGAAAATGTGGATGCTTGGAAGCCGGCTGAAAGACGAACATGGAGATGTAGATTTCCAATTCTCAGTCCTATTCTTCAAGTTGGCAAAGCACCTGCATGTTGTTATAGGCAAATGCCAAAGTCTTTGTTTTGAGGCAAGAGTTTACTCTCTCCTTCATTTATATCCACTTTCATGAAATGCTCATGTAGGCTTTCTTCTCTGTTTATTCTCAGTTTCAGTAGTGTGACAGCCTCTAGTATTCCATCCGAACAGCAAATCCTATTTTCCAAGAGCCTTGCTTCCTGAGAACCACACTGTAAGATTCATGCACTTCATCAGAAATCATTTTTAGGGATTAGTTGACAAAGGTGGATTCAGAAATTTCCGTCACTATCGGGAGTATACCCCAGCTTTTCCAAGCAACCCCTCAGAGGCTTCCAGCTCCCGTCTTCTCACAGCTGGCTCCTGAAAAGGACAGAGTCAAAAGTTCTGCATAGCCCTGTGGTAGCAACACAGGCAGAAAGCAAGAGGGACCAGGCACTGTTTTTTCCCCAGCTTACCCTAGGATAAATTCACTTGAATGGACTCAGCCTGGAGTAGAACTAATATAATACAGTGATAAATCAGGCCTACTGATTCACTGACAGTGCCCCTGTAGGACCTTCTTGAGCAGCCAGCCTACTGAACATTGCTCACAGTATTGTCTTCCCAAGCACTGTGCCATGCCATTTCCACAGACAAATTGTTTCCTGACACAGCAACGACTGATCTCCATGCTTCCTGCTTAGTTAATGCATTATAACCACATTGTTTTGCCCTAGTCGTCCTCTAATTTGTGTGCAAAAAAGATTTTAGTCAAACACACAACCCTCAGCTGTGGCAAATCCATGTGGAGTTTTGACTCCTGAAGCATCTAAAGATCACAGGAGTTACAGATGCAAAATGTATTTCCCAAACTACTTTTATGATTTGATTATTTGAGAAGCCAAGAGAGAAAAGATGGATCAGAATACAAGAGCCAAGAATGCTTTCTAAGGAGGCAGTGATAGCCAGACTCCTGGCCTTGAAGTCCAAGGTAGGAAAGGATGCCCTGAGGAAATATTTTCACATCTCTCGGCCTTTTTTGAACTCTTCAAAAAATTTCCGCCTTTTGTTTGCAGTCACATATTAAACTCAAGAGGCAGCTTTAGACAGTAAAAAATTTTGTCTGGTCATAATTGCTTATTAGCAGCTCTCAGCAGCAGGACGCCAAATAATAAACCTTTCTTCCAAGTGTATCTAGTCATTGTTTTGATGACACCTTTCCAACTCAAAACTTCTCATTTCTGGCCAGCGTCAAAAAATGCCACAGGGGTGGGACACTGGGAAAGCAAAATCAGACTCCTCTTTAGAAATGAGATAGGAAAAAAAAAAAAGCATTACTAAAAGAAAGTTCAAAAAGCTGGACTGTTTCAGACTTCTTTCAACAATTCCAGATGATCTTTGCTGTTGGAAACACTCTGTTTTTCTCCTGGAGTTCCAGGATGTCAGAAGATTATGTGGTGGCCCAGGGAAAGCTACAATAGGAAGAATCAAAAGTCATGCTCACAAACAGACATACTTCATGCCTGCCTAGGAAAGTTTTTTTTTTTTTTTTCAAAATTCAGACAAGAGAAGGAAGGCTACATGAGAATGAAGCTGAACTACTGAAAAGCATCCTTGTGAACTGCCTCACTGCTGTGACAGAGAACGAGACAAAAAATCTTGAGGCATTCATCTCATCTAACTTCAAAAACCTACTACTGATACAGAGATGCTAGTCTCCCACCTAGGCACCTATCTATTCACAGCCACGTCCAGAGACAGAGTCCACCTGATATTTTAGACATCCGTTTTATGATAAGCAGAGTTGGTCCATAAAGTCTCTTGGAGTCCGTTATGGATATTGTCTACATATCCAGAGATTATAACAGAAATCTTGTGTAACTACCACAACTGCAGACTGCTGTATTTTATGCACAGGTTACATTTGGTTAGATAAATTTGTTTCTGATCACATAGGCCTACTTGTTTGATAGGCTCAGATAAGAGAAAAGAACATTTTAAAAGAACATTTGATCCTTTGCGTTTGATCCTTTCCTCTCCTGACCTCTGAATTACCTGGGTACAGTCCAGATGTCCTTCTTCAGGACTAGCAAATCTCATCAAGAAGATGAGGAAGAGTTAAGAGATAAGAGAAGGGACCTTTCTTTAAGCATTTCCAAACTTTTCTAGAGTATTCCTCAAAACTGAACAGGCTTTTTCTAAGGTTCCATTCATCCTGCTTCCTTCTATTTGCTTCTAAAATAAAGGAACCTCAACAAAGAAAAAAAAAAGTTAGAGGAGGAGGAGAAGGAGAGAAAGTAAGTTCAAAATAACTCAAGAACCACGTATTTACTTCAGACTTCAACATCAGTCATGATCTCCATGTGACTAAAATAAACTAGCACATTGACAAATTAAGCAAGCTTGAAGAGGTAACAAGAATTGAAATTACTGTAATTACACTTCAGTATGCACAGGAATGCCAAACTAGAAGTACTTTGAATTGTAAATGAGACGTGAAGGTCGGATTCTGTCCCAGGGAACATGGTCAGCAAACTCATCCAAATAAGTGAAGTAGCACTGACAGTAACATAGTGAAGAACTGTGCGTTGATGCTTCTCTGGGGACTTTCTCCCTCTCTTTGGGCTCCAAACCTTTGACTTCAAAATTAAAAATGCTGTCATTAACTCAGTCATTAAACCTTCTCACTCATCTACTGTTCGTTTCTTGGAACAAAAACCAGAACCACAACAATAAGAACACAGAAACCTGGATAGCCTGACCCACTACCTACCACCTGTTTCCTTTACACAGAGGAATGTTTACCTACATCACCAAAGGCTCGCTTTGCTTGAAATAACCAGTGCCCTTCCTAGACAGCTCCAGAAGATGCTCATATTTTAGTCTGGAGTTTAGAATCAGGATTTCAGATCAGTTCTGCCTTAACTGCAGACATGGTAGGAAGGGGAAGGGGAAAGAGAAGGAGTAAGTCACAATCTTCCTCTCATGTTGAAGCTCACTGTGAGAGGGTAGGACTACATCACTAGTGCCAGTGGGAGCACAGTGATGCAGAGCAAGGAGTTTCACCATCACATCTGCCACTGATCTGACCCCTAGCTGCATCCAGAAAAGGCAACAGCCAAAAACCCAGGCATTTAGACACAGAATATTTCCTGAGGTCATCACAACTTCTTTTATGGCTCCCAATTTCGTATAATCCATGGACACTTCACATACTCTCCTGCTTGCCTTCAGACTACTGATATCTTTGGTCACTTTGCCATTCTGACCTTATTACCCCTCTGCTGATCATGAACACGACAGAGAACAATCATTCCATCTACTCCTCATGTTTGCCTTATATGAACTTCAGACAAATTAGAAATGTTTTTCAAAAAACCTAAATTGGCACAGAACTTACCTGGTAACCTCCCAAGGTTTCTTTTATTCCTAAGCTTCACGTCAGATGACAAATGCTGATTCTTTAACACTTTTCATGCAACTTGCCTTAACTAACCAAGTCATTGGTGGCAATATCCCATAGATTTGTAAGGAAACTGCACCTACTTACAGACGACCCTGGGAGCCCTTTTAATAGGATGTCATGTGGTATACTTCGGCAGGCCACTGAAAACAAGTTTATTTTACTTGCAAGATCACATAGCCAGCTCAGCAGTGCTGAAATGTGGCAATGAATTCCTCTCATCGCGTGGAGATGATGATCAGCAATACTACCAATAGATAGGAAAAACTAACCAAGTCATCCTAGTCAGTGGATCTTACTTGCATTTACGAGTGACACATACATAGCAATTGCCTCTGTTCCGCAGCAGCTGCAAACCATTAACTATGACAATGAAGCTGATTTTTAAACCAACAAATATGACGGCTATTATGAAAGTTTTACCATTGTCACATGGTGTGCAGTCTTTAAATTCATCCCTTGCTGTGTGGCTGAACTTTTATTGAATTTTTTTTTTTTTTAATTTAAAAGAAGGTTAAACAAGGACAGAAAATCTTTTTGTCAATCACACTGTGCAGCACAAAAAACTCTTCCAGAACCCAGGCAAAAGCCAAGACCAGCATACTCTACTTACAGCACAGTGGTGCAGGCATACTACAACAGTACCTGAGGAAAAAAAAAAAATACACCCCCTCCTTCCCCATTGCCTCTTTTCACCTCCACAATGCAAGCGTCTCCAGAAAATCTAGCACTGCACAATCGTGTTGTTGACTGAGGGAGCTGCCAATGCAGAAACCTTCAAAATGACACCCCTGACCTGAAACATGCGCTTTTGCTGGGGCGCACTAACATAAGCAAACCAGAAAGAACAACTGTCAATCCAAGAGCTATGCAGAGAAGGGGGAAAGGGATTTGAGCTTCTTCTGAAACCGCAGACATGCATTTGAGGAATTCTTACAGTGGGGAATTCTTACATATGGAACGCATCTTATTATGTACAATTAAATATTGGCCAAATTATCTTGCAAAAATAAGTATTTAACCATGAAACCCTTAGAGAATGTGCCTCTTTCCTCTATGATCCCAGTGACACAAGAAATATTTGAAAGCCCTTATAACTATTCAGCTGAATATCTGATTCCTCTTGGTTTCTATTTCTATTCATCTTCTTTCTCACCTCATCATATGAGCAACCCTTCGCCTTCAAAAGAACTGCGCAGAAACCCACAGGAGGGCAGGATCAGGCGGAGAAGGGGGTGAGCCTCCCTATTTTACGTAACAAAATCATATGCATCAAAACACACGCACGCACGCACACACACACAAAAACTCCCCAAGTGTCTGAGGTTAGTTATCCTTCATGTCCTGACAAGTTACACCCACCTTTCCCAGCGGAGCTAGCTCACTCAATAACAAGTACCAGACTTGTGTTAAAACAGCAAATAAAGTAGGACCACCTACCACCCAATTCTGCAAACACTTACTGGTAGACATTCCAGCATGCCTGCTGCCATAGACAACCTCCGAGGCTCAGCTGGTCTACCCGTTACTGAGTACCAAATACTCCTTCACAGAGTTATGCTCTTTTGCTAGGTCAAATCAGTCCAATTCTGCAACCCCTTTCCACAGCAGGCCTCAGGCACTGATTTATGGCGAAATAACTTATAAGAATTAAACATAAGTTTGGATTTCAGGATAAGGCCTTCAGTCAACATGTGGGAGCATTTATAGCTCTGTGAGACCTACATTAAAAAATAACTTAAAAAACCAAGTGTTTTTCTGTGAGTGGCCTGTTTTTGCATGTTCCAGCTCACTCTTTCAAAAAGGCTGGTAAACTGAGATATCGGTCGCTATGTAGAAATGACAACATTAAATTAAAACAATAGCAATTTTCAAGTGACACTTTTTTTCAATAGATGTATGACATTCCTAGACATTCCATTAATTAACAGGCCCCGGGCAACACATTTGGTAAAACAGAACAATCTGGCCTTTGATTTTCATCCAGTCCTTACCCAAGATCACACTGAGGTAGACAGGCTGCTGATAGATCCCCCACAAAGAGAACACACCCCCAGCAACCAGCTGTACTAAGAACCACATGCACCCGCTTTGAAGAATTTTCAATCTGCACAGAAAAGAGGGACCGATTTATTAATTAATAAAACCACTGCTTGTGTTGAAGTAGGCAAGAAGATTCTGTTAAATGGACTTCACTAATCATTCCCAAATCAGTTTCCACGTCCTCTTTCCATTTACTTGTCTCAACCTCACTTTAAAAGATATCCTGCTTAAAAATGCGTATCCTGAATATTTCCTACATTTCAGACAGGGAACTCAAACAAACCACTATTTTTAAAGAAAGAAGGCTATTAATATCCTGATGAGCATTTGAAATTAACACTATCTCATGTTCTACACCTACATGATGGTTATCTAAGGAACTGGCATCCTTGTTACATCTCTTCTGGGCAGCTACAGTTACAATTCATCAGAACACTGGATGAAAAACGCCATGTGGATAGAAGACGTTGTAAGATTCCAGTTGAAACACTCATGCTTTTGATACTCCCACCTGCATTAATAATTTCTGGTTGCCCTGGATAAAGATCTGTGAGTTCCTTCACGTTTAGGAATTTATTAAGGCAACCAAAAATTTGGAATCTTTCTTACTTGTTGTATTACTCATTTCATCTGTAGACGATAATGGTCCTACGATAAAGATAATTAGAGCCTTAGATGGGCTTTCAGAGATATTTCCACATGTTTCAGTGATGTAGCTGTAACTAAAACAGCATCCAAAGGGAAAGAAGGAGGAGTATTCAATCCTGAAAGCAGACAAACTATCTGGAGGAAATATATTTTGAAGGTTTGTTGGTGGCTTTCTGAGAAACGCAGCTATGACCTTAGCCTAAAGATGGCTAGCAAGGACTATGTGGGTTAGTGTGGGAGGGGGTTAAATCTAATTTGTAAATGGTGAGTTATTAGCCCTGACATTTAAGAATAGACGCTGCATTGTGTTGATGATGAGAGCAACCCTAGCTTTCTTATTAATGGCAATGATTCGTTCTTCCCTACTTCACTACTGTTCCTGTTCACCTGACAAAGGGAATTGTTCAGATGAGCAAAAGCACGGGAGAAGAAAAGCACCATACAGGCATAGGTCTGAGAAAGCACTAGTGGATCTGAGAAAGGCTGTGCTGCCACGTAGCCTTTCCTCCTCCTTTACTCCTGTTTACAATCAAGGAAGCACTGGTTCTCTTCTGCTTTTCTCAAAGCTTTCAGTTTTGCTTCCTTTCACTTAAATCCATGCTTTAGAAAATATTTTAAATATCCTGAGATGGGAAAAGGATCGGAAAGCCTTCACAAGCTTGAAGAGGTACCTATCCTCCAAATGTATGTGCTAATATACAATTGGCAACACAGAACAACTTCATCGTCAACTTCAGCCTTACCCAAGCGCACGAAAGCAGCTATAGCCACAACTGGCCTCCTATACCAGGTAAGACCACCCAGAAAGCCCACGAGCAGTCTCAGTCCATTACCCTCACAGAAGTCCATATATTAAGTGTAAGAAAACTCGTAAAGCCACAGAGTATCAGCACAACAAGCAGGAGTAAATCAAGACTCCAGCCTTCACGCAGAACTGTCCCTCCGGCAGCCTGCTTTACAACGTGTCTGGCTCCTGCAGTCAGGCTCTCTGCTTGTCACTTTGCAAAATGCAAACCCAACACTTCTCAGACTGCTTCCCCTTTCCCCCTGCAGACTGTCACACTGGTAAACGGGCCTCATCCCTTGCAAATGTGAAGTGGCAAAGCTGCACTGACGTCAGTGGTGATACTTTTCCTTAAAACAACTACCAATCTGGCAGTCCGACTTTTATAAATGCCCCTAAGGGACTACATGAAACACAAAGCTTGGAAAAGTACATAACTAGGACTTGGGAACAGCCCATGGCACAGATTAGGGGACATTAGCCATAAAGAGTTTGAATCCAGATGTGAAATCCCCAAGGCTAAGCCTATTCAGACCCTATCGCATATGTGAAGCAAACAAGTTAAATTAACTATTGGGTCAACTTTGCCAACTAGACACAGCTTTTTGAGAGCAGCTCCACCCAGAGCTCTTTGGGAACTATTTACTGTTGGGGCATGCAAACAGCTATGTATCTGCCACATTCCAGCCAGCCACAGCCACTGCAGTAGGCAGGACGGTCATGCTGACTGACACGCTGGGACTTGGTGTGTGCAAGTAGTTCTTGTGGGCTCTGAGTGCAAAAACCACAGCTGCAACTTTGCCAAATTGCAGCGCAAGCCCCAGTGGAGCACAAGGTACCACTTCTAGAGACAGCACAGGCCACTCAGCTGACCTCAAACAAACAGAACTTAAGTGGAATGTGGCATCCTCAGGTTCCTTCTTGGGTTTCAAGTGACTAAGGTAAGAGATTCATGAAATTTATACTGAGTTTTCCAGCCAGTAGGTGCCTACTGCATTGATTACCTCTCTCTCTTATCTGCCACAACCAGCTATAAAGGTATCTGGGCTTCCACCATGCAGAATTCCCACAGTTTTCAATAGGAATTTCAGTGTTCTAGTTTGGACTCCAAGAATGCAGTGTTGGACCCAGAACTCTGACGGCTGGAGCCGTATTCAATATCAGCGTCTGGCAACACCCATTTGTAAAACAGTGACTCATTCACAGGCACAACTTTAGAGGGACAGACAGGATGACTTTAATCATACATTTCCATTTCGTTAACAAAGCTCAGTAAAACCAGATGAATAATCTGGATGATAATAGTTGGTATTAATCTAATGATTGCAGTGATCCGCTGCCACAGTTTTATATCCTACACAATACGTTGTTTTAATTTGCTTCAAGAATACAAGGCAGCACTGTAATTAATAGACTCCAGAGGCTAAGGACAAAATAATTGCTTAAATGCCCATGAATTTCATTAAGAAACAGGTTTTTTGAAAGTGAGAGACATGGAATGAATTATAGGAAGTCATTTGAAATAGACACACCTTCAAAAAACACCAACTTGACCTAGGAGCTTGCGACAGCAGCTAAACAAACTGGCATTAGTATTTTCATTGTAAGCAGGGAGCAAGTGGTTTGTAGTAATGGTCTGTATAGGGAACGACATGTAATTCAGGCAGATATTGCTGCAAGGCACTCATTCGTCATGGCTACACAATCCTTCCCACTCACCTGGGGCTGCCATTCAAACGTACAGTTTGAAATCTTTTCCTCTAACATTAGCAGGCATCATGCATCAGGCCTCAGACCTGACAGAGAGAATCCGAAAACCAAAAATTGTTTGCTAAAATGGGAGTGTGGCACGGCAATTTGAGTTAAGGGTGTTTTTAAAACAGGATGGACTGCCTTTTGGGCGCTGTTTTTTTCAGATCACCACGTTTGGCTAGCCCTTCTAGCATTTGCAGGCATATTCCATGGAAGATTGCAGTCAGGTGCAAGCTCTCTAAGTGAACAAGCAAGTGCTCCACGCTGCCCAAATAGAAGCTACCTCTGATCCTAAAGCCATGTAACTGCAGCCTTGTAATGCTGATCCTGAACTAATATATATATTCTGCTTCCCAGCAGGATAGGCTCAGACACTTGGCTACACAGCTACCCATTTGGAGCCAGCTTTCACCCAGCCAGCCTAGGGGGAAGACGGAGGGAGTTCATATCTACCTGCCAAACAAACCCCAAGTAGATAGACCTTCAAGCAGCTGGAAGCAGAAATGTGCATGAATCTTGTATCATATTCTCACAAAGCAATAAAAGTCTGTCCTTTCTCACTAGTTTGAAAAAACAGTCAGAATATGCTTGTTTTCTTTACTTTATGGATTGATTTGACTGTTACTTTGTATCCCGAAACGCTTCTTTCTTGACACCTTCAGACTGAATCTGCTCCACTAGGAAGCCTGGATACCCTCCTACTTGAAAACACTTCTTCCTCCAAGATTCGCCCCCACATGAAAAATGAAACCAACACATGCCAGACCGATCTCCTCTTACTAATTTAATCTCGCAGACTCTATAAGGTAACAAGTGCCAGCCTAGGCCCAAAGGAAAACCCAGGAATTCACTGAGCTGATGAAATAGATTAAAATCCGGAATCTCAGTCTGAAAACCCTTTGGCTAAGGTCATGGCAGGCAGCTGATGCAAGAGCTGTCCTACAAATGCATCATCCTAGACATGAGATAAACATCAGATGCTCTGACAGATTCAGCTCTCTACAGTGCACACAACTCCTATTGGTACATCTTTCTAGTAAAAAGCACTAGATGGACCTACAGACTATTTACTTCTGAATCTAGTCCACTTTTACCTCCAACCATACCATCCTTTGCAGTTCCGTGGTACCTCTTAGCTACTTGGGCTACTTTACCAGATCTAAGGCTACTTTCCCACCGATCATATTTCTAGTAAAACACCTAATAGGAAGTTTGTCAGCCATCTCCACCCAGTGGATAGCTAGGCTAATGCACTAGATTTACTATAAAATACCTGTTGCAGATCTGCAGCATTTCTGATCTCATCTTGCACCAGAAGTTCAGTGTAACATAGAAGAAAATCATACAAGCCAACAATTCCACAACCCACCCACAAAGGCCTTCTGTTTTCTCCTCAAACTGTCCACAGACACACCTAGGAAAAAATGTCCCCCTATCATAACATAAAGTCTTAGTCACATTATATGATCTGAAATAATAATTATTTGACATTTAAACAACATAATTCACCTAATTCTGTTATTTGGTGACCCTAACAGACCATTCATTTATCAAATAATCTCTGTAAGCAAACCTTGTATCTGATTGGTTTTATCTATATTTATCAGTATCCACACTGTATTTATTTCATATTTTAAAATTTTTGAGACAACTTCTCCAGGCTCCAGTCAGGAAACACCAACCTGGCAATCCATTCTTTTATGCAGAGACTCTTCCAAAATGACTGCAACCTCTACACAACTTGTAGCTTTTGTATAATCTAGTCCACTAAATCTTTCATGTTCACTTAAACCTGATTTTCCAATTTGCAGCCCATTCCCATAAAATTTCAGTGGATACTGTGACCAATCATGGTTTTAAGATTGTGATCTTCGTGCTCCTCCTTAATGTGTTTCCTTCTCCATATATTGATTTCTGTTCCTGATAATACTTTCCTATCTACCTGGGCAGAAATATGGTATCATGCCTTGCTGTAGCAGCACAAAAACATACCTTGTTCATATGGTCACCATATACTAAGAGAAGCGAAAATCTAGGTATGTAGATTGTTCAAATAAACTTTTTATCTACTTGTATTCCACACTAAGGAAGACATTCAAGATTGCTGATTACTGGCAAAAATGTAATAATAATAACAATAATAATTATCCTGTTGTCCTATAAGTATGTACTTACCTGATGGAGAGGACGACAATACTCCTTTCACCCTTTACATACTTATTTAGCTCTTGCTTTGCTCCTGCCTCAGCCAACAGTAAGAGACCCACAAACATCAAAGCACAGAGTTTGTAACAGCCTTGGCTGTGGTCTAAATGCAATAAGCACTGATCTCCTGTACATGTCCACATCTTCCTCCACTGCACAGCCTGAGAAACCATTGAGCCTATGACTACTTTGCCAAAGGAACTTTCCCTTTACTCTGCTCCTGGCTTGATAACCACAATGTCACTGAGCACCTGTGATCACAGTTTGCTGTATATAGCATACTGCTTATGTGCAATAAGGTGCATACAATTCCACCCACTTTCTTTATAATCTGAGCCTAATTAATGGCATTTGGCATTCTGGGACTAACAGAACAGCTGGAAAGCATCAATGGGAAACGGGAGCAGTACATGAGCTGTCTCTTCAGTCAGCTGCTTCACTGCCCAAGGCACACACATGTACAGTCTCTGCTCCCTCTTGCAGGTCCAGTTCTACTCTCAACTCTGTCACTGTCACTTTGACATCAACAGAATTATTCCAGCATGTACCAGGTCCCAATGGCATGACAGCAAACAGGCTTTGCCCCATGCATCCTACTGGCACTGGGTGCATTCACATTTCATGAAAATCTGATGCAAAACGTCTTATGTGGAAATATATACTTAGGATAAAATAGCAATTAATAAAACATTAATTGCCTAAGACTATGCTCAGAAATCCCTTCCAACTCACAAATAAAAGTCCATATGGTCAAGCCACAAGATTTAGCCTACAGATTCCATCAAAAGATAGATTTTTGTCATATCTCTCAGAGGCCAAACACAGGAGTTGCCCTACAATGAACAGAGAACTGAGTTTCACTAAAAATGCCATCTTATTGGTCTTCATTTTCTGTGATACCAACCAGGCCTGAGAAGAGTTAGCCAGAATACTTTTGCTCACTGCAGTTTCTGGGACAGTTCTTCCTAGCCTAACCCTGAACCTTTCACATACACATGAAGATAAACACCCAAAGTTCTACATGCTAAGACTTATGCAAACATATTTTGTGCCAAAGGGCATAGGCCAATAACCTGCAAAGATCCACACCCACACAGAATTGCACAACAGACCACACATATTTTGGAGTATGGCATGTGCCTATCACAAAGAATTATCAAGCACCAGTCATTTCCAGAAACAGTTTACTGGTCTCAACGGATCAGTTACACTGCATTTATTTTTGCCTCAAGCAATACCTTCTATGCCAGTCATTCATACCAATTTGGGAGCTCACCCAGATCCTTCCCTCACCCTTTTCCAGGTCCTCAAGCTCAATAACATTAATTTCACCAAGTGGAATTCCTTTGGCTCTTCTCTGCAATCCCAATTTCAACTTTACCCTGAAGAGCTGCCAGATGCATTGAGAGCTTAGGGATCCCAAATTCCACAGTCCACTGCAGCCCAACACTACCTGACAGCAAATGTTTCAAAGGAAAGGAGAGGCTCTGGAAAGCACCATCAGAGACCTAGAGTTTCCAAATGGGAATTCATACCTTAGCTGCAACCTGTTCTACCCTGGACACTCAGCTAGCACACAGGTGATAGCACGTTCCACATGTTAATGTGCTCCAGAGAATGGGTAAGGAGACGCAGCTTCCGAGTCAGTGCACCTCCAAGGTTGAGCACTCAGGCCTCCCCACCACCCAGGGTCCAAAGTTAAGTCCACCAGATTCCAGACTGAATCCATGAAGACCAGCATTCCTGGCAAGAGCAACAGAAGGCGGCACCTCCTAGTTCCACCACTTGCACTGTTGCAAGCAATACACCATTTCACTGATATTCTAAATTTTCTTTTTTCAAAAAAGATAAAAAAGGTAGCAGTAAATTTCCAGGAAGAAGTTCTTGAACTCATCAAGAATGTTAAATTACAAGATATTTTGTAGATCTCCAACTTCTATTGGAAAGGCCCAAATAACAATCCGATTAATCTCAAAACAATGACAGCCCTTAATCTAACATATATCAGCAAATTCCTATTTCTCCCTTCTCTAACAAAAATAACAACACTGTAGTTGCCAGTGCATTAATAAGATCCTATTTCTGCTCCACAGCCTGAATCAAACCTTTGTTCTTCACAGCAAAGGATTAAGAAGGTTGCTATTTTGGTAATGAGATGTGGTAGAGGTACTTACTTTACAGCTGAGATCCAGGCTGGATGCCTGGGAAGAGAACAAACTCTGTTACCTCAGATGAACTTTATTCTTTTAATCAGTATATCAACCTCAGTTGGTGTGATGCATATCATTAACAATAAAAGAGAGAGTATTCATGAATAATTACCATTTGATAGAGTATTTAAGCTCATTTACAACTGTGTCCTATGTTGTAGAGAAAGTGATGAATGCAGATTATAAAATAGCAACACATTCATAAGAGAAAATAAGAAGAAAAATCACTTACTTTCAAGGTAGTTTATTCATCACTGTTTCTTTTCTTTTTTCCTTTTTTCTTTCTTTAAAATATACTATTTTCTTCCAGATATCTCACCTCTTTTAAATCACATCATGGAGACAGAATGCCATAAGGTGACACAAGAAAACAAACAAAAAAAAAAGTGTCAGAAAAACAACACAGGGCCAGGGACAAATTAGAGAACCCTCTGAAAAGAAGACGAAATCAGGGGACACAGATCCAAGTGCTGAGGCACCAGCTCAGTGCCCAAGGTGATTGAGAAAACTGTTTGTGAGGCTGGAAAAGGAAGCAGTGACCTGTGAAAATGAAAGCAACTTTACAAAAACATTAGTCATGTAAAAAATATGTTGTTTATAGTTATCATAACAACATTTTTATTAAACAAACATATTTGGTATATAAAGTTGTTGCAAGTAAAACATTTCCAAAGGACCATGGTAGGTAAGGCAGTGTGGTTAGAACCTGGCACTGCTTTAAAATTACATAGGGATTGACATTTTGCACTTAGAAATGGAAATATTTGGGGCTCGCACCAGAGGAGGTCCAAATTTCTAAATGAAAAGTAGTATTGTAACAAAATACAAGAGCATCATCACATATAGTAAATGCAAATACAAGCAAGTACAAGTACAGGGTGAATATTTCACCCACAATCTGCCTATGATATAGCAAAGGACTTTTTGAAAATATGACAAAAATGAAAAAATTTACTAACTTTCATTTCCAGGCTAACAGGGCAGTACATTTAAAATGCATATTTAAAAGTGCTTTATTAAATGTGTATCTTTTTAAAGACCCACCATGATGAAAAGCAATTGCAGAAACTAGCAAGATGTCAAAGAAAATTAGTCTATTGGTCATTTCTGATATCCTGTGGGAATACTGCTTTACATCTGTCAAAACTCTTATCTCTCCTCCTCTAATGAACAGTAAGACTAGAACAATAACAATCCACAGGGGCTCGGATATCTCAGGCAGTACAGGTGCCAGATTTCCTAGGGAAACAAACCTTCTGCAATCAAGCTTTGCCTGGATGCATATTCACACGCACATTACTCCTCCAATAATGTTTGGAAGTGACCATATCTGATAGATGCAGACACCTCAAAAATAATTGAATTCCTAACAGGTTTCAGGAAAATGGTTGGATGAGTGAATAGAATGACTTTATTACTGCTCCCACTATATGAAAGACTGCATATGAACATACTACTAGACTTCAGAGAACCCACTAGTATTGGGCTGTTATGAATGTCCTAGCCATTGGAATAGCTCCAATTGGAGCTTATGCCTTGTCAGAAAACCAGAGAACCCAATGCCATAGGAAACCAGACTTTATTCATTCGCAGTTCAGGGAGCCACAGTTTTTCAAAATGAACCACAGTAGAAAAGAAATTTTGTTCATAAGTTTATATTTGCAGGTAACATTTTAGTCAAATAGACAAGGAATTGGGCTTAATGCAGACGTAATAGAGCAATATTTTTTGGCCTGAAATACGCAGGAGGTCAAAATGTACAAATAAACAATTCTCACTCTTTGAGTCTACAGAACATGTTGATTCTCTTTTAAAACCTCCAGCAGGTTAAGTAAACAAAATATCTATTTACAGTGTAAAAAGGGACGGAGTTCTTCAAGGACAGCCAGCTGAGTATCAGCACAAAGTTATGACAGGAGAACCTTCCCACTGAAACTTTCCACATTTATTCTCTCCAGTAACACCAGTAGTAAATATAATTGCAGATTATAAGTAACTTCCTCTTTGGGTAATTTAAATATTTTCAGTTTAGTTGCATTTTCATATCTCAATAGATGTATTTTGTACTTGAAATGGTAACTTTCTCCAAAAAATCTTAAAGGCCCTGTCCCTGCAGTTCAATCCATGTGGGTGCTACTCTGACATACCTCCAATATGTCATATGTATGTTTGCAGTGAAAGGTTCTCACCCATGTGAGATTTAATTCCAGCATATCAGCATTTACCAGCTCCCAGACTGTGCATACACATGCCTGGCATATACAGGAAAACCTTTAGACTGAATCTTAGGAGGGAAAGGCATTTAACAACAAAACTTTGGATGTGGCAGTTGCATACTAAAAAAAGCCCACATTTGAAAATTAATTGAGGAAAGTTTGGCTACAATTTTAGTATGGAGAAACTCCATGGCAAATGATGTCTTCCCTATCTTAGCTGAATTCTCTTTGATAGTTGAATCTCCTCCTGCCCATGCAGCCCAGTTGATAAAGAACGGACAACTTCAAGAAAGAATTATTCAGCTGAAAAAGGCTTCAACATGTGGATTTAATTTCTAAAAATACAATCCAAGTTCGAAAGGATGGATATAGATACATACCCACTTTTTTTCTCAGTTTTATAATATAAAATTGCCTGAATTGATATCTCTCTCTGTGCACATTATAGATACAGGCATTAGTGGTGAAAGAGCACTCCTATGACAAAAACCTGCTATCCATTAATAAAAAGTTATTTCAGACTGGAATCTTTTTTAGAAACTTATGAAAAAATCAAGCTCTGGACTGAAATGAAAGAATTTATGCAACATCGCTATTTGCACTGCACAACTAGGCAAATCTCTCATGTCTCTTCTTCCTCAACATACACGACCATACTAAGTCATGAGTTAGGGAATATACCTGCTGTGTCATTTCCAGGAAATGCACAAAATACCAACTGGATATGCAACAACCATGACCTTTCTCCAGCTTTGTGACCTGCTGTAGGAGCTGCAGAGAGGACCAGGCGT
The DNA here is from genome assembly GCA_003342815.1 of Eudromia elegans. Lineage (NCBI taxonomy): Eukaryota > Metazoa > Chordata > Aves > Tinamiformes > Tinamidae > Eudromia > Eudromia elegans. The sequence continues at coordinate 2,697,560 of PTEX01000006.1, read as the reverse complement.
GCCCAGAGAGCCATCACAGAGGAAAAGGGGCAGACCAGGGCGCTGTCCGCCATGTGCCTCTAGAGTACGTTGGCAGACCATAAGGAGACAGACATCCTTCCCTTGAACAACCACAGCAAAATCCACAGGTGCTAAGAGTGCCCAGACTTGCTGCAAACGGTTGTCTCGACTTGGGCAACCAGACTTAAAGCAATTTTTGAAAGCCAGAGCCTGCAGGGAAATGAGGGTTAGAACTAAGCTGTCCTAGCTCCCGGGCCTCACACGGAGGCAGCTCTTTGACTGTAGGACTCCTTTTTCCTTCACTTCCCCTAGCCCTTTGCAGTGAGGAGGGGCCAGAGGGAGGCATTTTCAGCCTTCAGAGGACCTTTATACTGTATTAAAAATATGGTTTCTTTAATGTTTCCTTTTTCAAAAGTAGTAATATAAACTAACTGAGTGTGCTCTTAGGAGAGCTTTTGGCAAGGGTATGGGACAATCCCCTGCCAAACCTCATCTTTGGCATGAAGAAATAAACAGACTGTGGTTCTGCATAAAGACAAAACTTTTGGAAAGGCTTTAGAATATTTCTCATAATGAAACAGTGAGGGGGTAGTTTTCTTGAAATTCAGAATACTCTCCAAAATATGAATCCAACCTTTAAATGTTTTGGGCTCATCAATTATGAACCGAGTTCCTTTATTAAAAATAAAATAAAAAATAAAAAAAAAGAAGGAAAAGAAAAGAAATTGAAACAATTAAATGATGAATATACTTGAATATACTCTGATTTTGAACATTCCTCCTTAGACCCACTTCCATACCACTTTGTCTGTCTATAGCAAGTAAATATGGCATGTCAGATAGGAATGTGATTATTCTCATCATCCTATATTACAGAAAGGGAAACTGAGATTGAAAGATCATGTGCGCTGCCTAAAGCCGCAAAGGATCCACTGCCTAGAATAGCAGTGCCAGAATTAGCTCACTGTAGATGCTGGCTGTTGAGCCCTATGGTCTTCTTTGACCATTTTCCCTTTCAAGATATCAAAACAAAAACAATATTGTCAAAGATATGGGAAAGAAAGGTCCGGTATTTGCATTTTATTTCTGGATGCTCCCACTACTGTTCCACAGAAAGCTGAATGGCAATGCAGATTTCATAGAAGATTTAGAAGTAATCACAGTGTTTCCGGAGTACTGCAGAAAGAGAGATCTGAAACTGAAATTTCTTATGGCTGCTGCACTTCAAAGAGAAATACAGCAAGGCAAATGGGAGCCAAGATGCCTGACACTTTTATATCACATTTTTATTACCTCAAACTTAACAGCCATGGTATAGAGCAACGCAACTGCTCACATTTAACAAATGAGGTTTATCACACATAGATTTGAAGCATACTTAGATGCAGATTAAATATCCAAAAGGCTACTCTGCTTTGCCAATACACACAGAATGATGTTTGACTGCCCAGTGTATCATGAGTGTTATTAAAAGAAACTAAATACTTTAAGAACATTTTAATAGTGTTCTCTTTTGATTTTGGGTGGAAAGGGAGGTTGTTCTCTTCCTTTTCAGGATTATTTTTTCTAAGTACTTTTCTAAATCCTGCTTAGCTTTGTTTAACTCCAAACTTTTAAAATCTCTGTGTGTTTCTTCCCCTTTCAAGTCTCCTTAAGCACTTTTATATCTCCCCTTCCAACAGGGATTTTGCTGTATTATTCTTTTTTGTTCTCTGAGAAATAAAGTTGCTTTGCCCACAATTTGGAGAATTTCTCCTGTACACACCTAAATTCACTGTGGCATTCAGCACAAAGATTTCAGAATTAATAACGTATGGAACATGAATGAGGCAATACCCCACTCACACAGCTTTAAAGTTCTCTGCTAACTCCCGCAGATAACTCTGTACTAGATTCACTTATGCCAAATCTTCAGCTTTTCCCTGCAGTAATGATAACAAGAAAAAATGTTTAAATCTGCATGCCAAAATTCTGATGTCACCATAGGACTGTTCAAGCCGCAGCCAAGTCCCTGCCTCAATCTAGACCTTGATACCAGCTTGTCACTTTGAGAAAAAGGACATACCTCAACTGCACAGCCCTCCAGTACATAGTTGACATTTTTTCAAGTACATCACTGCAAGGAACAGTGGTTAAGCTCAAAGCTTCAAGAATTTCACTAAAGAATGTACCAGTATCTGGTTATGTAAAGGCCTTTGGTTAAAGAATACATAAACTCCAAATACCACTGGGGCTTGCGGGTTGGATTTTTGGGGCTTTAGAGTTTAGGAATTTAAGTTACATCTTACTGTGAGAAAAGAGAAAGCAAAAACAACTGAGAAATGGTATTAGTCCACTAAAAACTCCAAGCCATATGCTGTTGTGCCACAATAATAAATAAGGAGCTTGTGTAGGCAAGACAGGCTGTGACCTCCTTTTCCCTAATTATCACAAAGCCATTTTCCTGCAGTTTTACAAATTATTTCCTAGCTTCATACCTATCATGTTCTCTCCCAACGCAGCTCCCCTCACTGCCTAGACTCAAGCTTGATAACTGACCCATCCAAGTCCTAACAGAGTTTCCCATCAGACTTGTATCTCATGCAAGAAGAGGCTTTTCTTTAAAAAATATTCTCCTTATTTTCATCACAATTCACTGTCCATGCAGGTGGTGCTACCGTACAGAATAAGTCAAGATAGGCAATATTTTAGACCTGAAATTACTCAGAGGCGTAACTGGAGAGGTATTTCTTGCAAGGAGTACCATAAAAGCAGAGGTTATTTAAAAAGGATTAACCAAACAACAGAGTGGAAGTGGCTGGCCTGCAGGGAGGTGTAACATGAAGATGGCACGAAGCCAGGAGCACAAGACAGCTGCAGAGCACATTAGGAAGCAGAAAACTGAGGAGAAAGCTGAGTTTATACAGGAATAAGAGTGGTTGCAAAGAACTCCTACAGCATGAGTGAAAATGCTCAACGCATTATGGAGCTGAAGATGCAGTAGCTGAGGAATGCCACGGCCAGAGCCAAAGCCCAGTAAAGCTAATGAAGAGGCTTTACTGACCAGGTCCACATGGCAAGATGATGAGACCGAGCAGCACAGCAAATCCTGACCCCCAAAAAAGTCAAGTAAATCCCACGGATGTCAACAGAAGTGCTGCTGTTGTTCATTTAGAATGAACACCTGACATGCAAGGCATCTTGCTTGCACAAAAACTTGTTAAGGAAAGCTTCGTGCTGTCATGCACATGCACTGAAAAAGGCAAATACAGACATCCAGAGGGCAACCCCCATGCATGCACATAGGGTACAGCTTGCATTCACTCCACTGACCTCATTCCCATCCATCTATGTTTAATTCAGCCCACCATAGCATTTCAATTTTCAGATGCTAAATATTAAACTCCGATAAATTTTGGCTTTTTCTTAACTGCTGCAGAAAGTAAATGCAAAATTCTAAAGGAGGGAAAAATATTTATTTTTTGCAAACTTATTTTCTTAGCAGAGGATTGAAAACACATTTGAAATATCTTTGTCTTCTGTTAAAAAAAAAAAAAAACAGCAGATGCTTTTTGAATGAGCTACACTGTTTGTTATTTTCCCAAGATGTCCAAAACATGAAACTCATTTAACCCCTAAAGGAGTGACATAGAAATGACATGATGTGCATCACACATCAAATACATGATCACTCCTGCTGCTCCTTAGACATCTGTGGCTTAATTTGCAATTATTTGCATTAATAGAGCAAAGCTATACAATAGAAATGTGTAATTTAATGGGAACAAATCTCCATGTTGATGCGGAATTAATTTTCAAAGGGTGACATGCACCATAAATCTGATTGCGTGATTACTATAAACACATAGACAAAAGAATGAGGAACAGCGTTGTCTGCTAATGGATGTGCAGTTATGAATTTCAATTGTTACATGTGATTAATTTACATGTTCAAATTAAGTCTCCATTTTTGCATATTTAATTATGAAGTATTTAAAAGGGTGGATGGGTGTGTTTGATCATAAGCAGCATTTAGGGAAGAACTTGGCATTTGCAATTTGCTTGTCCTGGTTTAAAATGTTCTCATTACATCACAGAATGACAAAGCTAGAGAAAGGAATGTTTCTGTTCCCAGCTAACAATACACACAAATCAAGAACTCTCCTCTTTCTAATATTTCCCATAAACATGCGCATCAGAGGTATCTTTTGACAAGCAAACGACAGATGGAACCTGTGAAAACAATAGAGTGGTTTTGGAGACTCCAGACCTAGACATATTGTAGATGCCATCATTTAATCCTGTTTTAGGACTCCTGTGCTTCAGACATCTCCAAACTTTAGTGAGACTTCAATTTCATGCCTGTTTGCCATGGACAAGCAGCTCCAGGGACTAATGACTGTGCTACAATTTTCATAGGAAAACACAAAAGTCCAACAGCAAAGGAGCACTTAGCACTGTGACAACAATTGCTTTTTTTCCTCTTTTTTTCAGTTTATCTGCCAAGCCAAAATGTTGAAAAAGAATTGATAAAAGAATATTGTTTTAAATTGAACAAAATTCACAATTTTTCCAAGTTTCCACACAAAACCACTACCAGTGCTATGTAGTCCACTGTATGCCCTTTAACCTGAAATGCTCCACGCATCCTAAGGAGAACCATTTTGGAAAATGTAGACAAAAACAGGTGAGGAGATAACAGGGCTGGCTTCACAAACTCATTGCAAGCATTGTATGATTCCACTGACTCCTTTGCTATTCTGAGATACTCTCTTCCAGCAATGCAATTCTACACTATGTTAACTCTAACAGGGAGTTCCCCAGCTTCCCAAGTGAATACTATTAACACAGGAGTGAAGATCATTCTTACCTAATTGCTCATGGACTTTTAGCCATTATTGAAGTAGTTTGTATGAATTATCTTACTGGAGCTGTCCTATTTTTGAATGATCTGAAGAATAACTGCTAACACATTTGTATGAGGAGTCAAAGACACAAATTCAAACTTCTGCCTTAATCAGACAAAGTGTGGGTTTGAACTCTGATCCTACCCTACCTATGGTACTACCATATCAACACCTTGCACTGGAACCGATCTACTTTGCATGCAGTGCTTAAGCACCCACCACCAAGACTGAGAAGTACCTTAATGCCTGGCAATTAGCACTCAGATCTAGCTGAAGGGACATCTGCCCTACAGAGTGCTCCTTTGGTTATCTGAAGTGAAAAGGCATCCAGAGGAACCACTCAGAGATATTGTGACAAACCTCCCTGCCACTCTGCTGCTGCTAGGATAGTTGCATTTAAATCTTCAGATTAGATCATTCTAGATGAACAACTTAACAACCAAGAAGGGAAGTAGGAGAGTCTAGTGAGTCCTGCCGCCTCCTTCCCATCATCATCAATGTTCATTTCAATTTTTTTTTTTTTTTTTTAAAAACAAGGAACAGATTGCTCAAAAAGATTGCTTCACGTCAGAATTGATGGTGAGGGGTTTTTTTGATAATTTTTTTTTTATTGTCTTACGTACTAGAAGTTCTGCACACGTTTTGAAGTCAGAAAGCTTCCTCAGGTGGGAATATAACTAAAAATTCAAAAAGCTTAGTAGATGTAACAGCAAGCTCTTCTAGATAAAAAAATAATTAGGTATTATGGGGTCAAACACACATACACCTATGGCAATATACATATTTGAAAATCTTTATATACCCAAACCTTTAAGGCACCTCAGCTCAGGAAACCATCTTTGCAATTATAAAAAAAATTCCCAGTGAAAACTCTGACATATAATAGCCTTCAGGCCACTCCATTTTCTATTATATATAACCTCTTCTGAATCCTGCCACTTACGAAGCTGCAGGACAAGCAAAAACATGGTTTCAAATGTCCAAATTCAGAAAGTTTTTTGAAGAAATGGTCTTTCTATTTGGCTAACATTATACAGATACAGAGATACCATAATGATAATGAAAACAAAAAGAAAATATATGGTAAAAATAATGATTATAATCAATTATTTCTTATGTGATGTCTAAGCACTATTGAACGTTGTTACGTAATACTAGTAACTCACATTTGCTGAGCAACTGGAGTAACTGAATCAAAGCAATTCTTGACCCAAAAGAAACAGATCCTAACTTAAGATTTGATGCAGAATGCAGACATGCCAAAAAACGAGTTGAAATTTTAATTCCAAAATATGCTTTATACATTCAAAGTCTCTGAAGGATAAAGAAAATCTGATCCTCTGAAAAACACTTGCATCTCTCTTCTCCTGTCTTGCTTCCTCCTGGTTGAGAAACCAAAATTGAGAAATATTTGTTTGACTGGGATTTGTGTCACAATTCTAGAGTACTTGCAAATTTTAGCAAAAGGAAAACCAGTTTAAAGCCAGTACAAACAGCCATATATTTTGGCAACATTTTCTTTAAATACGAATGTAAAAATTAACTAGAGGAGAAGAGCCTACTGTAAACATGTAAGTTGGAAGGGCAGCTGATAGAAAATTTATGAATTAGAAAAGGGTTTTTTAACAAAATAATCTTTTTAAATTTTTTAAATGAGAAATAGGATTAACCTTTTTTTTTAACCAATTTTCTTTTTGGCTTGGGAAAAAAAAAAGAAGAAAATAAGATTATATAGGAGAGCAGGCAGGGGAGGGGAGAAATTATACAAAAAAAAGAATAATTAAAATGATGTTATATTTTGACTGAAACTACTAATACATGAAATTGTTGCTTTTCAAAATGCACAGGATTAAAATTATTTGTTAAGTGTTATTTAAGATACTCTACTTTTCTGTGTTTTCTCTTTTTTGGCCAAGCTTACCTGATCTCCTGCAGGCTGGCCCGGCATGCAGATAACATTTAGGGTTGAGTAAGTTCCACTAATATTTCCCTAAGCAATTGTCAGTTCCTCAGCTGAGGATGAATTTTTATTTACAGATTGTGCACAGGCAACTAATAGAATATACCAGATACAATATATATATATATATACCAGATACCAGTACCTTGCAAAATGGCAAGAGTAATTAGGCTTGGTGCAATACCACACTGATGCAGTTATATCAGTTCTTGCTCCAGCGCTACCCTGCTCAGCACCATCTGAGGCCACTTTAGCTCTTGCTGAACTGTGACACACTGACCTGTGGCACACTGACCATAGGCATGTCTTGAAATGCAGCTGGACACCTGACAGGCAGAGTAACACACTCAGTTACAGCATCTCTTGCTTGCACAGCACTACTGTGGGAAGCCTTTGGTAGGCGCTTTTAAATATTAGCTAAGGAAAAAGGTGGTTTCTGTAATTGCAGCACAACTCTTCATTCCAGCTGCATTGCTCTTGTTCAAGTAGGTATCACAAGAAATTGGCAACGTTCTGGACGTTTTTAAACATTTCACATGCTTTTATGTCAGAACCGTGGTGGGTCACATGACACGCAGCTGCGTTAACATATTTAGGGTTTGGATACTTATAAGCTCTTGCATTCTGGAGTATTATTTTTCTTCTTGTTTACATTTGAGGATTACTAGATTTTGTTGGTTTTTACAACCACAAAGTTAGAATTTATTGGAAAAAAACAAGTAGTAAATAGATACAGTGTCTTACCTTCACTTCCCGCGTCCTGCCTGCCAGCAAGAAGGACTAGGGAGATAAAGATGGGTTTCTTCTGCAAAATTGCAACTAGTCCAGTCACAAGCTCACAAACACCCCTTTCCATGTCAGCTATACTTTGACCACACAAGTGTGGTTTACAGATTATGGGAGTCACATAAACACACGGCAAAGGGCTCTAGGCAGCATATAGCAGCAGGAAGAGCTTCCAAAGGACCTCTCCATCTCTGCAGTGCTGAAAAATATCCAGGGAAAATCTTCTGGAGTACTCATGACCTGTTTAACTTGGACACCACTGTATTCTCTGTCAGTTGCTTCATTACAGTCGTGTACCAGTACACAGAAAAACTACTTATAACACAGAGCTTTACCTGCATAATTTCTGATAACAAAAAAACTCTATATAAGCAAAATACAGACAACTGAATCACATAGAGAGACAAATAGACACCATTTGTTTTGTTTTCTGAAGATGCTTGACAGCAACCATAAATAAATTAAATGTGCAGTGTTTGATTTATCATTCAGCATCCTCAGCATTTTACTTGACTCTTGCTCTTTCCTAGCTCTGTAGATTTTAAAAACCACCAACCACCTCAGTGGAGGAATGCAATCCAAGGCATGCTTGATACTATACAGTCCTAGTAACATGATCTTTTACAGATATAAAGTACAAATATAAATAAATATTATAAATTAGATATAAAAAGTAGACTGGTTAAACTAACTTTGAGGAAGATATCTGAAATTATATACAAAAGTACTTCACAACTAGAAACATTATAATGGAATCATTTATAAAGATTGTTGAAAACAATCTAATAAAAACAAGATGACTCAGTTGACTGAAGATGGCTTGGTGTATAGGTCTTCATACTCAGTGTTAAGAATTTTGGAGAACTCGAAGCACAAGATCTTTAGCTTCAAAACAGAGACGGTAAAGTCTGTGACTGGAAGACTAGGCAGGTAAGTAGTTCACTTGCAGCTCTATGGCACACTGGCAGTTCTATAGCGCTTCAGCACAGATGCAGAAAAGGAAAATATTCCACCTATCCTTTAGCTTCAGAAAGTCACATCTCTCTCACGGGAGCTAGCTCATACCTGCCAGTTCTGAGTGGATACCTCAGCACACTTCAGCATACCAAAAACAGTATTCAAATGATATCCTAAATCCAATTTCAGAGAATTAAAAAAAGAAGATTTTGGAATTCTGAAAAGTTACACTTAGTACTTTGAGGCTTCCCTGAACTTAATGGGAATGGCAGAAGTTGTTCTTAACACACTGCACTTGTCTTTACTGACAAGAGGCATGGTTCTATTATAGAATAAACCACTTACTTAATCTGTTGCTGAATATTTAGAGGTAAATTAGAGGTGGTCATAATTCTGACTTCAACTAGTTATTTCTAGATATCTCAGATGATACCTTCTTTCCACTGGATATACTACAGGAATGCAATTTTTGCATAGTCATTATCTTACCTTAGGAAAGGTAAAAACATAATTTCTATAAAACAGTCATGTCAAAGATGACCAGCCCACAAGAAAAGTTGTTTGAGTGCTTTGGTGACATGTGTCTCTTGTCCTTAGGGTATTTATCTAGCATAAAGTTTCCATCATCAGAAACTGTCACAGTTCTGCAATGGCTGATAAAAACTCGGACATTCAGTTCTGTGAGGAAGTAGTTCCATTATTTCCAAACAAGTCTTCATTCTAAACAGAAGAGAAAACATGGCATCTCTAAATTTCCTACAAGAAGAAAATTTCAACATGTTCAGTTTTAGAAAATAAGTTCATTTAATTGGTTTAGTTGGTTGAGTGTTTTTTTCCCAAATAAAATTGGGTAACAAGCTGCTCCAGGGGCATCTTGAGACCGCCCCAAGCCCTAGAAATGCTTGAGGAAGACCCCTTGAGAGTAGGCTGTACCCAATGAAGGCACATTCTCAACATCCTCAGTAGAACTTCTGCTAAAATCCATCTGGTTTCACACAGAGCCAGCTTTTATGTGCTTCACATCCTCAATATTGTTTGTTTTCCCCTCATACATATTAAATAGAACCTCCATTTGGACTCTAACGTTTCCAACAGGTGTTTTTTCATGTGTCCTGGGAAGCACTGTGAGTCTAAACAAAGCCATGCAAAATCTAGATCTTGACCAGATACCACCAAGAGGACATTTTATGTTTTGTTTTGGAAAGGCTTATTTTCTTTTTTTATTTTTCTTTTTTTCTGAGCTGATGCAGCAGTCAATTTCTTCCTTTAGCCTTGGTGATAACTAGTGACTTTTTGGAAAATAAAATAAAAAAATAAAATAAAATAAAATAAAATAAAATAAAATAAAATAAAATAAAATAAAATAAAATAAAATAAAATAAAATAAAATAAAATAAAATAAAATNAAAATAAAATAAAATAAAATAAAATAAAATAAAATAAAATAAAATAAAATAAAATAAAATAAAATAAAATAAAATAAAATAAAATAAAATAAAATTTCCTGTATGTTCACATGCATGCAAAGATGAACAAATTCCTTGACAATCAATTGTCATCTTGATAAAGAACATTGTTCATGTGTTCTTGCATGTTTCTCTAAGAAGTCTCTCTCTTTCAACTCCTGGTCAAATCTCCATTTCCATTAAAATGTTAGAAGGAAGCCTATCCCCTCCAAACTGTAACACGCCAAAACACCAACTAATATCAGCTTGTAGTGTTAAACACACTGCATTCCTCACCACAACCTAGAAAAGCAAAAGAATGATAACTTAAACCTCTCCTACATATGCTTTCTGATCCTTTCACTGAAATCATATCCATTACTATTACTACAACTATCCACATCACAGATTAGGGTCTGATATCAGGTCATGTACTGCTAGAGTTCTCACTAGAGCTCCCACAGAGGTCCCTCAGCTATGCAGCTAGATTGACTTTCTATACGTTTTGTACTTCTGCTTCACTGTGTGATGCCTTTTCTGCATCTGGGCAGAAAACAACAGCATCATCCACTATTAGAAGGAAGCTAATTAACGGCAGGAAAAGTCAGGCGATGCCAGAACAACAGATGTCATCAGTAGAAGCAAGGAACCAAGATAGACATACAGAAAGCAAGCAAGAGAGAAGCATGAACAAGAAGTGTTTGATGAACTCAGAAGAGCAACATTATCCAGAATGACTAGCTTCTGCTCAGAATGAACAAGATTTTGACAAAAGGGATGTGAAATTTTGATTTGATTGAAGACACATAAAAATGTGTCTTTAAATTTGGGGAGTGGATCTTCTCTTTTGTGAGGAAGGACCAAGAGAGGTGGCCCTGTAGAAGACTGAGAGGGGATCTTGTCATTGCATAGAAGTATCTTAAAGGAGGGTATCAAGACAGTAGTGGTAGACTGTTTACAGGGGTGCCTGGCAACAGGATGAGACACAATAGGCACAAACTGAAACACAGGAAGTTCCACTTGAATATGAGGAAATATTTGAGAGCGCCACTGGAACAGGTTGCACAGAGAGGCTGTGGAGTCTCCTCTGGAAGTAGGCAAAACCCTCCTGGAACATCATCCTGTACAACATGCTGCAGGTGACCCTGCTTGGGCAGGGGGGGACTAGATGATCTCCAGAGGGCCCTTCCAATCTCAACCTTTTTGTGACTCTGTCAAATGTTTGCTTCCCTAATAATCCTATCCAGCGTTTGCCATTGAACATGGACACAGACTGTAAATGGATAACAGGACCCCAGATGGGAAAGAATGATGTAAACAGCTGCAAACAGAAAGGAAGTGTCAAAATAAGGCCGTTCCATTCAGAAGTTTGTCATTTAAATATGTTAAAACCTCACAACAAACTGTAACAAAACAAAACAAAATTTATTCTATCTCAGGAATATCCAACAGCCTGATCAAAACAATGAACTTTTAGCAGGTCATATAATATTGGATTTGTCTACTCTGAATGAGGCGTTAGAAGAAGCAGCCCTGATGATGCATATGCCAGAAACACCCTCTTTTGGATACCAAGTGCCAAAACAAGTAACAAACCATGTGCCAAAATTATATCCAGTATTCTTTTCTATGCTATCCATTGGCCATCTAGAAGCTTACTCAGTGAGAAACCTTGGCATCACTACCTATATCAAGATTGCAAGAACAGTCATGGCTTGCATAGTATATGGACATGAAGCAATTTGCTTCACTATCAGGAAAATAGCCTACTGGAGTCAGGCACCAGAAACAAATTAGTCTGGGTTTTGCAAGCCATTATCTTTACTGAAGATTAAAAGTGTTTACAATGTAATCATTGCCAGTCAATATTCTCCTCTTCATGGAAATGCATAATCTTCACCTATATTCACCATCTCTTGGAAAGCAAAGATTCCTTTTTCCCCTTGAAGGCACAGCTATTAATATACCATCTACAATAGGGAAACACAGACCAGCCAAAGCACTACCTCACATTAACAGACCGTCTAGCTCACAGGCCAAGTACTGAGCATTTCCACTGCATTAAACGAATCAAATATTCACAAATCACAACAGTTGCTGAGGAAATCAGCCAACACACTAGTAAATATGCAATTGGCATCACATACCAGCTATACTGCAGCTTCCTCCCTTCACACCTATATTCTATGCCTCTAGGAGGCACTATATAACTGCAGTCCAGGGCACCTAAGACATTCAGAAAAGCAGCCACAGTCATAAATCCTCTTTTCACATGTTGTTGTTCAACTGCTCTCTATGAGGATATGATTTATTTCTGTGGTAGAGAGCTGCTCAAAGGAAAGCCTCAAAACATCCTAACAAGGATAAGTGTGACATATGTGTTATGTCAGCCCCTACCCATTAGAAGGCCTATTTCCTAGAACTGACAAGGATGTAAGTATTTTTTGTAAAACAGTCAAAGTGCTGACACCTTCTCTGACATAACGAAGGTCATTATGAACTAGGAAGTGCAACTTCCACAGACCTCTTTGTTTAGTCTGGTTTTTTCAGAACATTCTTCCTGGGACATGTCAGGATGTCAGGATACATCATGTCACTTACATGATACACATATCATGTGATATACATCCTCCACACCAGTACTTTGGGCCAAGTTCTTCTTCATACTCTTTATTATTCAGGACACAGCCCACGCGACCATAAGGACTCTCCATGAATGGCAATTCTCTTTCCACACTGAAAAAGCAGTGTTCACTCTGCAAACCAGAATCTCTTGGTCTATCTGAAGGGATTATGCTGAGGGGCAGGATGAGACCTCTTCCCCTCAGACGGTATGGGTTGTAGAGCTCTGTCTTTGTTCAGCTTAACCGAACTGGTGCAAAATGGGAGTAACGTAGTTAGTCAAGCTCACTATGCTTGCCCATAGAGCATTTCATTGTGTTCTTTTTGTTTGTGGTTCACGCGCATAATCTGAAAGGTCATTCTACACTGAAAGCATTTGTTTTGCTTTTTTTAATGGAAAAACAATTCCCCATCTCACAATCCCTAACAATAAAAATAAGAACAACAAAACCCCACCCGCATGAAAGAACCAGCCAGCAAGAACATCCCATTGCACAACATCTCCCAATCTCACAGAAGCCAACTATTCCCAACTCTCCCTAAAAATCTGTTCAAAAAGTTGGGCTATAAAACATGCCCTAAAGGTGAACAGCTCCAAGAGTTCTTGGTCCTTTGCTTGATCCAAGCAATTCTTGTGACTCATTGTTCTTATCTTATTTGGTGAGTGACTCTAGTTTAAGCTCAGTATGACACTGAGTTCATCATGCTTGGACAATTACTTGAACAGCAAGTGATACACAGAAAACAGATGTTAACAGGTGTCTGCACACTATTCCAAATTGCCACTAGACTTTCATGTTTACTGCACCAAAATTGGACTCTGGTATTGATTTGTCTTGAGAAGTTCCTCTTCAAAATCATGTGTTGTAACTTTCATTTTATTGAAGCTAATGATAATCAACAAAACTTCAGGGATTTTTGTAAAAAGATCAAATATCTAACAAAAAAATATACTTTACTTGAGTCTTATGATTGAAAAAAAAATATTTCCCAATAGATTTTTAAAGAAATTTCTTAGTTTCTGATGGTTCTTTTGTGATTTTTCTTCCATTTTGCTTTATATTTAAACAAAAATTAGCCTCAAGTTTTTCAAAAAGAAAAGGCATCTTAAGGGAAGATGGGAAGTTATAAAAAAATGTGTAATTCTCAATATCATCTCAGGAGAAAAGTTTTAATGCATTTTAACTTTTTCCCCTCTAGCCTTCCATTTATGACACTAACGGAGCTGAGATATAACACCAGCAGACAAACTTAGATCTCTGATGAAATACTAAGGGTCTTATCAAAACAAGTGACCAAGAACACACTATGCCTCTTGTGAGGAAACTTACAGGAAAGAAAGTCAAAGAGGAAGAGTGAATACAGCATGGAGATGATTTTGTGCAGGAGGACTGAATTACTGCATGTTCACACAGAACTCTAGAGCTGCTCCATGGGAGAGCTGTCTCCCATTCCTCCACCGGTAACACAAATCAAGCTGCTGAACTCCTCACAGCAAATCAAAACGAAGAAAGCTTAAGGCATGCCATATAATTTGGGTTATGATTTGCAATATTCATTAAGAGAACAGCCAATTTTGGCAAAGAGAAAAATGGCCTGAGCTACGATAATGAATACAGGGTTTGTTAAAGCAACAAGATGGATAGTCTCATCCATAATGATCTGACAGTGGCTGCCTTTATGTGGTACCTTGTTTTGATTTTCATATCAATAATTATATTATGTGCCTCAACATGTCTGGCTGGCTGGCTGACCTGATGCATGCTAAAACCATCCTGTCTGAGGATATGCACTGGAATAGGTGTTATTAGAAGATCACATAACAGATGTGAGAAGCAGTTATGATTCTCCAAAATTTTGCACTACACCAGAGCCAGAGAGCACTCACTGTGGTCCTTTCTGTCCTTAGACATTATGACTTGAATCTGAGCCTCCCAATGCCAAACGAAAGCACTAACGCAAAAAATTCCTCTGCATGATTTTCTCCAACAGCTCCCAAAGACAGAGAGTCAACATGCAAGTTAGCATTCAGAGGACTGAGAAGCAGGGCACTACCTGCCAAATAGCATGTCATACTGTCACTCAACACAAAGCAAAGAAAGGATTTCTGCTGCACATTATGCTGGCTACTCCCAACCAGTAAGGCCATGCTGGGATTTTATCTCCAAAGAAATTGCATGTGTCTCTTGGCTCCAAGGGTGCATATGGCTGCCTGTTTGCAGGAATGTTGCAATACTGCTTCATGGGGGGCCTTAGGCTCATGTCAGCCAGCCTTTAACTAGGTTAACTAGTCTGTCTAAAAGTCCTACAATAGATCCAGGTGGCTTTTTTTCCTATGGGAATAAAACGGATTCAGACAGTTTGAGGGACTAATAGGCATTTCTCTGACTTGATTTCAAATTATGATACACTATTTCCTCATATACAGTGCTACAAAATCTCACTGTGAGTTAATTTGCATGATTTTGAAAAAAACATTATGAAGAAAGTTTCTCCTTCCTCCCTTTCTCCTCTCCTAATTTACCATAATCCAGCCCACGCTCTCAAACAGCCTTCTTTGTTTGGAGGTATTCATCATGTATTTTATTTGCTAGTTTTAGGACCAAAGCACAGCTTTGTGTAGGCCCAGCTTTAAATGTTTTCTGACCTAGCAGTATAAAGGAAATTTGCAAAATTGGTGCAACAAGTGGATCTTTATGTTCTTTGCTAGCAAAAACTGTTTCTTCTTAAAACTGTCGAATTGGCCAGACCAATGGGTCTGATTTTCTTAGGGTTTTACAGGTGAGCTGGAAAGCAAATGAGGAGGAAGGAAAATCATTCCTGTTTATTTTAGAATATTCCTTTTTAAGATATTTTCTAAAACACCTTCTACATTTGCAGCCAAGGTATTCTGAATATGCAACCACATGCTCCTCCCAGGATCTCCACTAACGCAAACACAATTACACATTTGGATATAACGTATATGGTAATCTGCATTTGCCTCATGTTTCTGGAAAGTAGTTTTGTGGGCGTTTGGCATTCTGCAGCATCTACGTTACCCTGTGCAAGATACTACCTCAGAGTAGGTAATGGCTGGTTCTCTACATTTCAAACACACTTTGGGACAGATGCTTCCCCCAGCCTTCCATGCCGACACGATCCACTTCAGAGGACATAGGGAGCATACCTGAGGATCACAGAGGTGATTTGGAGGAGCAGAAGTTGAGGTTGTGTTTGAACTACTGAGACCTGCAGCACAGGTGCAGTGATATAATGGAGGGTGAGGGAGTGGGAAGTGACGGTCTAACCAGTTTAATTCATTCCCTTCTGCAGCAAAAGTATAACCAGGGAAAGAAAATCCAAATGTTGGGGTCAGAAATAAATTCCCACCCTGCTCTTAAGTTCAGAAATAAATTCCTGTGCTGCTCTTGGGGCAATGGCACCAAGCACTCAGAGCAAGCACAGAGATGTATTAGCCCTAAAAAGAAGTGAGTTTATTTTTTTGTTTGTTTGGTCTTTTTAAGGAGTCGTTTGGATACTCCATTCACCTGGCAGGTCAATGTTCAGATACCTTTTAAAATAAGCTGTTTGCTAATGACAGGTTCTGCTAATGCTCCAAACTCTTTGCCTGAGCTACGATTTCCAAAGTAACTTTATAACATAAGGATTGACCAGTTAGCATTTTCTTAAAAGACGGTTTGTAGCTCACGGATTAAGAAAATGGTTTATGGCCATTCGAGTCAAGATTCTTTCCACTTTTTTTTTTTTTTTTTTTAAACAGACACATGGCTTTTGGCAAATTCACAAGCTTCTGCCATAGCCTCTCTGATCCAGAGCTCAACTACTCTTCCAGTAGAATATTTTCCATTGCCTATCCCCCACCTCCTCTCCCTGTGCCCAAAGGCCAAATTATACAAATGAATGCGTTGCTTTTATGACATGGACATTGTTGAGAAATGTTAGCAACAAACTCCTAAGTCACATTAACTTTGTCTTGCTTTGAGCTCTTTAACAAACTTGAAATATAGACTAAGTTTTTCAAAAGCTTTACTGGGATACAAGACTCTTCCACATGAACAAGTGTAAGGCAAAGCCAAGGAATCGGATTATTTTATTTTGAGACCTGTGGAGGTTATGGCTTTATGATGGCCATTTAATTTTTTATGTCCTTTAATTCTGAAAGGCTCTGGTTCAGCATGATGAGGCAATAACAATTTTCCATTTCAACTTCCTGATCTTTTGAAATTTGTCAGTTGTCCTGGATGAAGTCTCAGGAGCCTGACTCACTAGACCCTAAAATTCTTGGGAAAAGGAAGGGCCTGAAGCCAGAATGACTAAAGACAAAGAAAATGGTAAGCAAGCACCCCCCAGAGTGAAGCTACAGCAGGCCATAGAGTGTATCATCTTGTCAATATTTGCAAGGCCATGTGTATTCACCTGACTTTGTTGTGCAAGTCACAGACTGATAGACATGCACAACCCCCAGAAGACACCTGCATTTGAAGAAGTGTTTACATACCTACCTATAAACATACCTACTCGAAAATAATCAGGTTTTCAGAGTTGCTAGAGACTAGTGTATGCTATTTGACAGAAATCGAATGCATATACAAGTTATGATCGAACCTTGGCTTCTTCAGATGCGTAATGCATTGAATTGAGCACTTGTATTGCCTACTGGAGCTTTTTTATTTACATGTTTTGAAATGTGGTTTTCTTTAAAATGTAGTATAACTTTCTGAAAGGACTTTCCATTCTAGCCCTTACTCAGTGAGTAGCCCCACTGAAATCAGCTTGACCTGTATTTGCAAAATATAGAGCAAGACTGTATTTTGGTACTGAAATGTAACAAATACATGCACAGAGAACCTGATCCCGCTCACCTTCTGTGTGCAAACAGCCTATGTAGTAACAGTGAAACCACAAACACAGCAAAGGCAAGAAGTTCTCACCTGAGCAGAGTAAGAAGTAAATCATAGGGGAAAAAAAAAGTTTAGAAAACCCATTCCTAATGCTCAAGGCACAAGACTATTGTATGATAATGTCATCAAGACCATTAAGAACAGCATCCAAAGACACCTGATACACTTTAATTCAATCACAGGTTACTGGACTCCTCATAGGAATCACTGGTAGTCTGCAATGCAAGTCAGAAAAAGAAAACCACAAAAGTTTCCTCTAATCTTAAATATAGCTAACTTCATTGAAATCTTATGGCTGGTTGTCTTTCTCACAATATGTATTAGCAAAAGCAAATATACTTCAGTGAATACTAGACTAAATCCTACCTGACTCATAGAAGTCTCCTCCTTCTGCCTACACTTCAGAGTATACAAGTAAGATAAGGAAGAGCTGAATACAGGCAAGATATCTTCCAATATCAGGCTGCCAAAGAAGGATCACCACAGGACTTCAGTGATAAATTTGTGTCAAAGCAAATTGTAAATGTCATGTTGTTTCTGTCACTCTGATAGTTAAAATTGCATTTTGGAGTAAATCCGTTAATACTCTTTCTCATCACTGTCAGCTGGAGATGCTCAATTAACAGCACTGCTGCTATGATAAAGGAAAAAGATTTATCACTCTTCCAGGATGAAGAAGAGGAGAATTTTTCTTTAAATACTTTTTTGGCCTTTTCTAGACAAATAAATTTGACCTATGATATAAACACAAGTCAATAATAAGTAATAAGAATTCTTTTCCTCATTAGTTCTTGAGTGCGATATTTTCTGGGATACTCTGATGCACTAGGGCAATTTTGTTGTTTTTCTAATTCCAAAGCAGAACAATAATGACAGTAGCATCCAAAAAATTTCTTGTAATTGCCTAAATTGTATAACACCTTACCAGGATATCAGGAAAGCAGCCAAATTATTTCACATTATAAAACTGGGGCTATCATCTGATATAGCAATTTTGAGCACATTTTCAGACTAGCTAGGGTTTACAAGCGTTCCTAACTCTAGTTTAGCCAAAAGTCTTTCATGGACCATCTGGTTCTAATGATACAAAACTAGCATATTTGGTGTCCTTTTCACTATGCTACATTAAATTAAAGCTTAAAACATCATTAAAGCAAAATTCATTCTTTTTATATTTTTTAAATTAAACATTAAGTATTTTGGCTAAGATATTACATTGATTTCTACAAAACTGTACAACATATACTATATGATACAGTTAGCTGAATCCTCAGTTTAGTTACATGCTCCTGGTCCACAGCCCACTGAGGCAAAGGGAAGTGTATCCCATCATATCCCATCCCGTCATTGACATCAATGGGCTCTAAATGAAGCTCCCACTGTTGAGTGACACCAGACTCCTACTCATCTTAAAACATGTATGACATTCCAATACTTTTCCAAAGGGTAAAGGTTCAAATTATGCTTACAGTAGCTATTCCTTAACTAAACATTAAAAGGCCAAAACTGTGCATTCTACGCATACTTAACCAACCCTACTGAAACTCAGAGGAATATTAAGGATGTCATAAGAGAGATTCTATAGTGGAAATGCCTTGTGAGTTATACAGTCTTTATATGCACTTTAGCTAGCTATAAATAGACTGTCTGTTAGTGATTTTCACAAATACCTGAATGAAATCATCTAGCAGTTGTTTAAAGGCAATGGGAGTTTTGAAAAATCCCACACTAAATGCAGCTCATCACTTCTGAGCTCATCCCCAATAGGCTCCTATTCTCCACATTTCACTATCATTTTTGAACCTTTTCCTACAGCTGGAAACACAGGCCGGGATTTCCAGATGTATAGGAAAATTCCATTTTAATCACAGAAATGCCAAGCATCAGTGGGCCCAAGAAAGTCAAACCAGTCTGGAGGTCAGAATAGCTAATTGGCTGGTTGAGTAGCCTCAAGAAACTAACATCATAGACTCGCAGGCGAAGGTCAGTTAACAACAACTATAATTTCTTACTTATGAAACCAGTGTATGTTTTATTGTAGCAAGTAGCCTTGTCTTCATTTATCTGTTTTGGTTTCCTCTGTACTTTTTACTACAGTCTTTACTGCAAAGTTTCACCCCTATCTTAACAAGCACAACGGCCAAGTCCCAGATATTTCCCTGAGGTTGACTGGGATACAAGCATTGTCTGAGGGGAGCACGACAGCCTGCTCTGTTCTATACTCTTCACAGACTAAATATGCTGATAGGGTGGAGTTCCTTGTGTTTCTCCTTTCTTTGCTTCCCTCTCCACAGTAGCTTCCATTTTACCATTACAAAATAGAGAGAACATATATTTCCAAACCTGAATTCCTTACAGATCACCCTGAACAGGAGTTTTGCTGGTGCAAGGAAAGGACTGAGAAAGGACGGCATGAATTGGCCCATACGGAGTTACATGCTAACTGTTGTTATTGTTCTCAGAGAGTGCATTTAAGGTTTTGGGAACAAACAATAAAATGAACAGCTGAACAATTTTAATCATGGCCCAGTTCCTAGTTACAATTATTTTTAAGCTGTCTCACCATTAGCTAGACTCTGGGTTTTTTTCCCTCCCAATGAAAAAATATATTATGTAAAACTTAAAGAAATACTGTTACAAAATGACACAGTAAAAGTAAAAAAAAGTTTTCTCAAATGTGACATGCTATGACTTCTGTTCTTAGCCAAGCAATTGTGTATGAGTTTCACATATTTTTCAAAATGTTCCATTCTTTACATATCTCATGTGCCAGCTAATTTGCTAGGAAAATATACCTTCCTAGATAAATGAACAGTGGCCTCTGAACTCTTTGTCTAGAAAGAGAATATCAATTTTGACTGCAGATATGTCTGAGCAAAATTAAAATGCAATACACACATGTCCCTGCACGTGTGCAGGGCCACACTGAATCAGGATGACAGTTCACACAACCAAATAGGAAGAGGGGAGGAAGATGGCACTAGGATAGTAAGACAGTGGGAGAGACTATTGGCCAAAAACATCGCTCTAAGATCCCTTCTTCAGAGACCTTCAAGGCTTGAGTCAATTCCTTCTACTGGAGTCAACAGGATGCCTTGTGGTTTTCAGCATCCATTTTTCTAGATTATTACTTGTGCTACGGCAACACACTGAAGATTCAGCTAAACTCAGGCACTGTAATGCAGGGTGCACAACAACCTCATCCATTCTCAACAGACCCTGCACCAAGCAAGACATTGAATCATGTGGGGCAAACAAAATATGGCAAGGAATCCAAAGGGATCCCAAGGGATTTAAGCTGGGTTACAAAGACAATCAGTGGCAAAGCAAGAAAGACTTTGGTTGCCTTACTCTAGCCAGTGTCCAAGCCATTAAACAAAGCTTCCTGCTGATGGACTTTGGGCCAAACCCGCACTGTACAACATGAATGATATTGAGTGAATGAGGTAAAAAAAAAAAGAGAAGAAAAAAAAAATACTGCTAAGTATTGTGAACAGCTGCTGCAGTATTTCTACCTCACAGAGGCTACATGCACTGCAGTAAAATTCACCTGTGTGTAGAGGGCAGGAATCACTAGTGATCCATTTGCTATTCTTTTTCTTAACACAGTCAGAGTTTTGCAGGAAAATGTCATAAACATAGAAACACTCCAGAGGTTACCCATTCCCCCCTTCCCACTTTGTGGCAGACTCAATTATAACCGTGTCATTCCTAACAGATGTTTTGTTGATGGATGCTCCAAGCTATCATTAGGCAATCTCTTCCAGCACTTCACTCTCCTTGCCATTTGAATTGCTTTCCTAACTTCTAATCAGAACCTTTCTTACTGCAGCTTATGCTATTCTACTCCTACCTAACATGCCCTCTCCTCAGTTTTCTCCTCTACAAACTAATCAGTCCAAACACACTTATATCTCTCATGTTAAGTCATCTGGTTGAACGATCATCAATTTGATAGCCACTGCAACCCCAGTACGTTTTCTATAGTATTATTACTTGGGTTCTTCACAGGGTATGCATAGTTGATTATTCCTGCCTGGGTGCAAGAATTTGCTCTTGCCTGTCAAACATGATTTGAACTTCATTTGAGAATACATTTTTGAATTCTAGTGTTCTCATTCAGTATATGTGCAGTTTGGTGGCAACTGTCAATTTTACAAGCCTATTCACTATACCATCATCAAGGACATTACAGAAAAGACTGAATATTCATAAGCCTCAACAGACCAAAGAGGAACTGAAACTGTTAAATACATTTAATGAATCCTAGATTGCCTAGATTTCCTATTAGGATGTCACATAAGATCTTGCTATCTTGCTAAAATCAACAGTTTTACTACTTCTTTTCTACATTCTTCACAAAGTCCGTAGCTCTGTTGTAGAGGGAAATCAGACTGGCTTGACACAATTTGACAATTGACGCAATTTGTTCCTGACTGTTACTCATAATATGCTGGCTGTTATTCATCTTTTTATTCTTTTAGCGTTTAAAATTTGTTGGGGTTTTTTTTACAGATTTTTTTGGGGGAACTCTATTTAAACTGATCCGTCTCTTCTCTGTTGTTTTCTCATTCTTTCCAGAGACAGCACTACATTATTCTCTTTCCTCACCTACCTTCAGTGAATCCTTTTTTACTGACTATTCTGTATTTGCTTTTTTAAATATTACTAAACATAGTACATGAAGTCCTAACAACCTGAAACAACTAATTTAGTTAAATACCATGCAGTTAAAATCTGTACCTTAATGAAATCGAACAGGGAAGCATGAAGGTCCATTTTGGAATTTTCTGGGTTCCATGAACATTTTACTAAAAATGGATGAAATCACTTCTCTCTCTCTCCAAAAAATATAGGACTTTGTAGAAATAGTTGCTAGAGTTCTGGAAACAGTGTAGTTGCAACACTGAAAAGCTGCACCTAAACCATTTAAGCCTATTATTCTGTGGAGCTAGTTATTCCAAGTGCAAAAACATACTAAAAGAATCAAGGCTTTCAGATGAAGGACTGAGTCCTTCAAAGATAACTCGGGTTTTCTTGCACAGTGCTGCAGCACTCATTTCAGCCACAGCCCAATCACTTTCGAAAATGGTAACATTCTCCATCTACTATCCTTCCTTCCAAGACTATATAACATAAAACTCCAGTTCATCTGGACTTATTCTTGAAGAGATGAGAATGTTATATAGATGCTCTTACACAGGTAAACATTAAATTCCATAATTATGCATTTTTAGGAATTCAAAAATTCCTATCTTGTTAATACAATTCACATATTTAGTCATAAAAAAAATAGTAGAAATCATCATAAGCATTCTGATTTTCACCTTGTACTCTGTTAGTTCCTTCCTTGCCATACATTTAATGTGGAGAGAAATTTGACAGGTCACTTCTAATTATTTACATTTGGCTTTAAATTTCCAAGAATCTTAAGAAACAGAAACAGCGTTTGGTGTGAAAATGTAAATTATACTTACTGCACAGTAAGAATCCTGAATGGGAATATTTAGGGAATATTTAGGTGAAATTGCCTAGTTCGCCACATTTTTTTTTAACTGTTGATATACATGTCTTTAGTGGTTCCAAGTTCTATGAATCTTTTACCCACTAAACCACAACCTTCCAATGCAAGGCCCAAACTACTTAATAACATCCCTGTAAGTTCAGTTGTTTTGAAAATAAGAGATCATGGACTAAACTCTGGGCAGGAGGACAAACCTATAAACAATTCAGACAGCTCTTTATACAAAGATTGGTTGGAATATCAAACAAACTGCCAAAAGTCATGCAGCCAGCAGTTAAAGTGACTTGTGTACATTAATTCAAGAAAGAGCTGGATTATGTTTTGGAAAAGAAGGAATACTACGGTACAGAGGCCACTTTTTTTTTTTTTTTTTAAAGTTGGGTCTATGATTAAACTTTTTTCACAGAAATAAAAAATATGATTAAACTTGTAAGCTTACTTATAATGAAATAGCAAACTTACTTTCTCAGGGATCACAGCAGATGAGGTACTCATGTACAAAACTGAGTACTTGGTTCCCTTTGCAAGATTGCAGTTGCAGTTTATTTTCACTTGCTGAAATAAACATGATTTTTTGGGGCATAAGGGATACTTAGCCAGTAATTTTAAAAAGAAAATAAAGACTTACAAAACCAATGAGTAAGATGAGATAAAATAACCAAGATGTCTTAAGGAGTATACGGAAGATCTGATAATCCAATAGATACCCAGAGAACAAAAAAATTGAAGAATAGCTTTGTCCATTACATGTTTTTGTCATGTCTGACCCTTTTGTGATCATCAAAACTTATTACACAGCAGAAAAAAAATAATCAGATACGAAATAAATAGTTCAGGGAAAAGAAAAACAACATGAAGCATCAAATGCAGATGATTTTTTTTTTAACCAAACTTCTGTGTCATAGACAAACTGATAAAAAATTGTTTTTCTTGGGAAGAAAGTAATTTTTACAGTTTTCTAGAATAACTAAAACACAAAGATAATCACCAAGACTGAACAGAGGAAAGGAGCAAAAGGAAAAAATATACTACATGAAACTTCAAGCATTTCTTTGCAAAAGGAAAGAATAAGACAGCTCAAAGTTGCTGGTATCAGTAAAGTCCCTTCATCCACCCAAGCTGTCACTCAGCTGTTTTGCCTAGTGCCACAAACAGAAGCAATGATGAAGGCAGCTGTTGCAACAGGAAAAACAGAAAAGAACAGTGGTGACAATGATAAGGAACAAAGAGATGGAAAATAAAACACTGTGACCCTTTCCCTTTCCTTACCAATGTATCCTTTTGCTGTGGCACATCTTTGAATAGTCTGTCCAGTGCATTTATAAATTTCTGAAAGAAGCAACTTTCTGCTACCTCCCTTCAAAGATGCTTTCATAACTTAGGAGCAACTAGAAACAATACAGTTACAAGACAGTAGGTAATCCAAGAGGGAGAGAAACACAAGCAGCATAGATGTCTGTTAAATTGCTTTACCAAGAGAAGTAGATGAGGGTCTCTTCAGACAAGCAGAGGAAGCCTCAAGTTAGCAGCCCCTGGTCCTCATGGGGGACTTTAACCATTGTAATGTTTGTTGGAAAGAGAACACAGCAGGGCCCAAGGAACCCAGGAGGTTTATGGAGTACACTAACTTCCTGATACAGGTGATCAAGATGTTGAAGAGGAGAGATTCTCCACTGGACCTGACACTTACAAGTAAGTGAGAATTGGTCGGGGATGTGAAGATCTGAGAGCAACATTGGCTGCAGTGACCATGAGATGGCAGAGCCTAAGGGGAAAGCACAAGGGAACACAACCCTGGACTTCAGAAGGCTTGAATGTTTAGAGACTTGCTTCAAAGAATTCCATAGAATACGGCCCTGGAAAATAGAGGGGTCTAGGAGAGCTGGCTTATTTTCAAAGATTACCTTCTCTAAGCTCACAAAATTGTCCATCCTCACATGCAGGAAGTCAAGAATAGAGGGCAGGGGGCCTTCATCAAGTACAGATGAAAAAAATTACTCATGACAAAACCCAAAGAGAAAAAGAAATCATACAGGAGGTGGAAACAGGGTAGGTAAGCCAGGAGGAATACAAAGACACTGTCCAAGAATATAGGGATGGGGTCATTAAATGGTCCTTGCCTATACTCAGCACTGCTGAGGCCGTATCTGCAGTGTGGTCTAGTTCTGGGTTTCCCAGTGCAAGGAGGACACTGACGCATCGAAGCATGCCCAGCCAAGCACCACTAAGATGATTATGGAATGGGAACATCTGACACACCAGGAGAGGCTGAAAGAACTGGAATTATGCAGTTCTTAGAAGGTTCAGGGGAGATCTTATCAATTTCTACAAAAACCTGATGAGAAGGCGTAAATAAAACAGAGCCAGACTCTCATCAGTGGTACCTACTGAAAGAACAGGTGGTGATGGGCACAGGTTGAAACACGAGACACAAAGAAAACAACATAAGGGGAAGCTTTCTTATTGTGAGAGTGGGCAAGCACTTGGACAGGTACCCTACAGAGGCTGGAGGGTCTCTATCCCTGCAGATATCCAAAACCCACCTGTACTGAACTACCTGCTCTGTTTAACCCTGTTGAGAGTAAGGGAGATAGGCTAGATTGACTCCCAAAGTTCCTTCCAAACTCAACCTTCTGTGTTCCTCTTTTCAGGTAAAGCTCTCACAAAATTTCCCTGAAAAATCTAGCAAAGAGGAAGATCAAAGTGAAGAAAGTAGAACTCACACCGAGCAATTAGTATATAACCCAGAATCAGAATAGGACAACATCTATCATGCAGCTGTAGTGCCTTATCATCAAATTATGTCCCACATGCTGGAGGTAAAATCCATGAGGTTTAAATTAAGACACAGAGTAGATTTACTAGAAAGCTTTTGTTTTCTTGATCCAAGCATTTATCATCATTTTAGGCTAACAGCTGAAATTCATCTTTTGCAATGATAAATTATGTCTGGATGAAACTTGTCTGGGCCTGCCCTTTATTTCATTCTTAGCTGTGTTTCCTTGGTCTTTCAGGAACAACTAGATGAATTAGAAATCTTCTTACAAAATGGTTTGCAGGAAAGCAGGACTATTTCTGTAAACAATGGGAATATCCAGTTATTGAACCTCTGTCTCTGAAAGAGGAAAAGAAAATGGGGCTACTTGACAAAAAAAATCCAAAATCATGCCAAAGAGTTTTCACAGTGACAGAGAAGCCAGAGGTGGCACGTTATGATATACCTCAACATAAGGAAAAACATTATACGCTGAAATACCAGAGGGTACAAGATTCACAGTTCAGGATACTACTAGAAACAAAATCTTGGAAGACAGTAAAGATTAAATATAAACTGTAAGCAAAGGTCATAGAGACAGTGTTTCTAAAAGAGAAAGCCCGAGATAACATCTGCAAGGACTGCTAGTGACAAGGCAGAAAGGGAGGAGAATGTTGCCTGTGCATATCTATGATTGCAAATAGGCTGAAGAACTCCAACATCACTGCTATGGTATTTTCTTCACTAGATCTAAAGGACAGCAGCAGTGGAATCTGCTGTTTGTGTTAAAGTGTCAGGAGGGGAAAGAACAAAGACATGGAAACATCTGCTTTTAGAAGCCACTTGAAAAATAATTATGCAATAGCATGTGAAAGCCATCTGTTAAAGATGCTGTTGTCCACCCATCACATCACAAGAAGGCACTTAGGGTAAATATCAGCAAAACCAAGGAGAAGAATACGACACATTTTTCTCTTGGAACACCCACTACCCCAACCTAAGTTGAAACCCAAGCACAAGTTCATCAAGAGAAATATGTGGCAGAAGCATGCAGAATGATACAGACCCACTGCTGAACAGATGGTATAACCTGCTGTTACATAATCAATACAAACTGAACCAGAAGCCGTGCTTAGCCTGTGCATTCTTTCTAAATACAAATTGCTTCCTGGGAATTTGCGTCCCTCCCATTCACAGAATCCAAGGGTTTGTAAATAGTCTTGGGGTTTTAGGTTGTAACAGAGGAAAGCTATCGTAGCACAGGGCCTCCCTGCCCGTCACGCAGAAGAACACTAGTTTCTCTGATTGCTCAAGTTAATGGGAAACTCCCTTTGGACCTTAAAACAGAAGCTGCTCATTGTTGATGCGTAGATTCATTCTGCATTAGAGGTATTTCTCAGTAGCGAGCAAAGTGATGGCTATAAATATGATACAGTTAGTAAAATCCTTTGAGATTCTTGGTGGTGAGGGACAAACTAGAGCAATGGAAGATAATTTTATTTTTATATCAATAAACAATGACTCTAAAAGTTAGCCACCTTGCTGCTTAAGTTGTCACAAGAAAGTGTAATAAAGGAGAAATAAAAATTAAACCTAATTCAAAATAACTGTAAAGCAGATTGAATCTCACTGACTATCACAGGAATTGTCTTTTCAAAACAAAGGCTTGCAATACACGTCATCTCAATGTTTCCTCTGATTATTTTTATAAATAAAAAATTCTTTATGAAACATTCTAGTCTCAGTCCTTTCTTGAACTATCAACAGTGATTAAAGCGTATGATTTACTAAACATTTTTTATTTGTATATTTTTAAAGGACCATTAAATCATCTAAAAAATCAGTCCTAGTCTTGAGCTGTCCGTTCTTTGCCGCATAAAAGTATTTGCAGATGAGGATTAATACCCACAGAACATGGCAGGTTTAGGTGTGTGTCATGGAATAAGGCAGCAGGCAGAACAACCCTTTCAGTATGCCGTGCTCTCTTCAAATGTTTTTTGAAACCCGTAGGTTCCTAAAAGTGTTTCAGAACAAAGTCAATGACCCATATCTTAAATCTTCTCTTGCAGTTGCATGGAGTAGATGCCTCACTTATGTGCCATCAAAGAATACATGTTTTGCAGGTTTGGGAAGGGAATTAATACAAATACAGCCACATAACAAGACCTTTGCACCCCCCAGGATAGAATGACATAAAGAAGGAGCTCTGCCTATCTCTATGCCTCAAGTTCATTGGCAAGGACAGAAGATACTGAACTACATTGCCCGCTGAATATTTTGTTCAATTAAAGACTAAAAATTTGGCTCAAGTAAAGCATTTTCAAATTCCTGTCTCCTGCAGCTGGAATGCAGTGAAGCCACCAGAATGAAGACCAAGCTAAATATTGCAGCTGAGCAAGATACATTCTGGTTTTGTGCTCCAAACTACATGGAAGTCTATATTATGAAATGGGATTATGGGATTAGAGCAGGTTTGCCTCTGGCATCTGGAAAGTGTCGCAGTTGGCTTGAATATAGAATTTCCTCAGTTAACACAGGTCACGTGGGCGAGACCGATTTCCATGTCAGTGCTGGACAAGCATACACATGTATACTCCATATGGTTGCTGCCTGACTGTAAGTGATCTAGTAATAGTTCATTACAAAGTGCCACTTACTTCCATTACTAGTTAGCTGAACATTCTCTGCAATTTAATCAAAACCTTGGGCATCAAAAATTTGTATTAAAAACAGAAATTGCCCTCTCCAGCAACTATTTCAATTGCCTTGGATGGGGTGAAGGAAGAAATAGTGTTCTATGCTTGCTAAAGCCATTTATTTTTTAAAAGGGAAGATAAACTAGAAAGAGAAATTCAAGGGTCTTGAAAGGCCAGAAGGCTCACCTATAGAGGAAAGATAATTTAGATTTTGGTAGGGTATGAATTTAAATGTAAATCCTCCTGAATGACACCTGCTAAGATAGCAACTCCTGGTATCATTTGTCCTGCACACACTTACACAAGAATCTACACAGGAAATTAATCAGCAGCAATCTGTCAGGAGGAGACATTCTGGAATCATATCCCATGGGACAGTCCCCGAGGCTGATCCAGACGTTGTGAGACTGTACACTGCAGTCCTCCTCTGCATCTGACCATGCTGTCACCTAGAACCGTTGCTCAGATCCACTGGACTCTGTTCTCCAAGGTCTACTAGCCAGGGAGTCATGCGCGTTATCCTGAGTGGAGGATCAAAGCCAACATTTTCAACCACCAGGGAGGTCTTCACAATTAATATCTGCACTTCATGCACATGGTCCAATATGACTTCTAGAAAATAGTCAGGTGCAAAAATTAACCACTTGCTCATGTGACAAAGTTATGCAGCCAATACCATCAGTGAGAGAAACTGTGTCTAACATACTGAACAAGGACTGTTCTCATCCAGTAAGAGGCCCATATATATAAATCAGAACTAAGAGCTGAAAAATCTTGTAAAATCTCGGCCTTTGTGGAAGCAACAGAAGATGCGATCTGGTCCGCAGATATTCAAGCACTGAAAATATAACCCCTTGCTCTTTTGAGCTGTTCAGGGGTGCAAAATCATCCTCTTGTATCATATCACATATTGACAGCAACACCTGATAGTCAGATAAGGGTACTTACACCAAATGACAGTAGAGTGCCCTGGTTTCTATCAGCCTCCTTATAAGTTCGCCTGTCACTTGCCCTTCTATGGCTCTCAAAAAAGCACTCAAAGAAAATCAGCCTTGAATTACCAACATGCCCATTTCTACTAAAACTTCTTGCAGGAATGTCCAGCTTGTCCAGGTGTGTTTCAGACCATTCACTTCACAGCACAGGAAGGAAATGAGCTAAACAATGACTTTCTCTCTTTTTTTTTTTTTGTTATAGTTTTGCCTCTAGCCTCCACTGAGATTAACTTACAACTTTTGCTAGAAATCCAGTTATTGAATACAAAAAAAATGCTGTAGTTCCTTGCCTGGAGCATTGAGCATGTGAATATAATCAAGCCCTAACACTTAAATTTTTACACAATCTATTACGGTGTAGAATAAAAATGTATTCATGAACTGAGACCTGCCTAAGCACTTCAGTACCCCAGAAGGTCAGGGAAAAATCAAAGTTATGTCACTCTGAATTAAAAGAGAAAACTTTAAAAAAAAAAAAAAAAAACACCTCAGGGCAATTTTCAAAACCTTTTATTACTGTTTCCTAGGTCCACACATCATATTAAAACATCATTTTATCAGCAGAATAGAAGAACAGACCTTCCTTATTTCTCTAGGCATTCTAACTAACCCGATAAGTGAAGTTTAGCTGGCTGGTATATCACAAAGTGAGCCTTGGAATGGGAAGGTAAGAACATTGAGGCAATAAACACAATTCCTGCCTAAACAATTCAACGCATGTTTTTTCTGCAGGATGTTCCCTCAGTCCTTTCTATAAAGCCTGGAACAGAGCTTAAAACAACGAAAGCACGAGCAGTAACTGCATTCACTTGCATCACTACCACATTCCTGTGCTCTGCCGACTACACACGTTCTCTAGCATCACAGATCTGTAAGCCAAGTTAGCTAAATAACCAGACCTTCTACACCTCACTGACTACAGTGGTTCATTCTGTCTTGTTCCCATATCTGGACATTGTAATCACTCGTGCTATAAATCTCTTACAGAAAACAATTCATTCCTGGTTTAAATGTAGAAAATGCACCACCACAGTTCTAGGTAAATTGCTCCTTTACTCTTAATTACCATTGGCATTAGCACTCTAGGCTGAGTTTGTCTAACAGACAGAGGAAATAACACCTTTGACAGCCATAGATTTGAGAAGTTCATCTGTCAAACACCTAAACCATGTTTTATAAACTGCAAGACTGCAGCACTGTAGCTCTTAGATCAGCTCCTTCCGACTTCACTATGAAAACATGGATAACAGGACTGGTTATTCTCCCTGATGACATAACATTTCTTCTCAGTTGTCCAACTATTCAGTAACACTGGCACACTGGAAGCTCCCTCTCAATTGGATATACACTGTGTATTATGAAGAATATTCAGAGATTAACCCCTAATACACATTCCACCTTTTAAGCATAGCAACGTTTGTTGTGTTTAGATATGACCCTTACTAAAATATATGCTGCTCAGAGAACTGCACTTAGCAATTCTTTGGATTGTTCCTGAAGATAAAAATAATTCTCCATTATCACTGTATGTTTTCATGTATAATGATTCAGCTATCATTTAAAGTCAGAATTTGCAAAAAAAAAAAAAACACCTAAGACAATTACAATTATGAATTATATTTAATTCTCTGGTATTTTTTGTTCTGTCGGTAAATTCTCTCAGCTCTAACATTACATTTCAAAGCTTTGATAAAGAAATTGAACATCAGGCTGCATTAGAAACACTCTCCTCAAAGGAGGATTCCACAATTACTTTATATGACCTATCAGCTGAACAGTTTTAATTCATACAGTATGGACTACATTGATTTGCACAGTGCGAACAGCACATGGAACTCAGTCAAGAGTCTCACAGAGGTCTGAGCATATCATGGCAACTGTAAAACAAATTCACTGTTATTCATCCTCCCCATCAATGGAATTCCATTCTGGGTAGCTGAATGCTACAGAAACTCAAATCATTGACTGCCTCTTTTCTAGTAATCGTGTATCATGAACAAGAAAGGAATTCTGGACTTTCACTTCCGCATCCTGCCCTCTGAACTTAGGGACTAGCCTTAAAACATTTATTTGCCCTACAGCAGGTAGAGCACTTTTTTACAGCTACAGAATGTTAGTTCTTGAAATCAGTCTGGTTATCAAGTGTAATGCTGGGCTGCAGAGGACGCTCTTGGCAGCTGCTGTGGATTAGTGGAACGGTTCATGCTGTTTGCTGTCACTGCCGTTTTTAGATTCTTGTATCTAGTGGACACTATAAACCAGAAGTAGTAGCAGCATGTCTACCGACACTATAAGTTTCACTATTTTACTGTATACAAGTAATGCTGTTACATTCCTTATTTAAGAGTGATTCATCAGGATGCTAATATATGTGCCCTTTCAGTATTACCCTGCTTCTTTCCTATCTGCCTTTTTGTTTTCATACTAATTAAAATCTCACAAGCCTCATGGACTGTATATAAAATGCTTGCAAAACATTATTTCTCTTGTACATAACAAATGCATGCAGTGTTGAAACTCTGGGGTGTTTCCCTTTAAGCTCTGTGGTATATGTCCATTTTCCTGCAAAGATATCTCCTGTCACTGAGAGAAAGGCAAGCACCAGAGCAGATATTTTTATGAAGGATTTACTTCCCAGACATATTTGTACCGGCTTCTCTCCTAAACCACTGAAAATAGGCTCAATTTCTATAAAATACTGGCATCCAGAACAGTGAGAATATAATGAAGTAAGACTACTCATAATATGGCAGAGCAGATTCAATAGGCATTTTGTCTTTTATGAGACACATTAGCAAAATTCTGATTCTAAAATGTGGTTAAAGCCTGATGGCAGTCTGTATCTCCTGACTTATTCTAGCACAACATGATTTATTAGAGGCTACTTTACCCATTCCTGCAAAATTATGCATGATGAGCATTCTGGGTTGTATTAAACCTCTCTGTTTTGGAGAGCAGGGGATGGGAACACTACCTCTTCAAGGACTGGGACATAGCAATTGGTTCACATCACTGCACTTTCAAGGTTGGGTTGGATCATTTAGAAAGATCTAAAAACATGTGACTTTTTTTTTTTTTTTGAAAACCAGTTGAACACTGCAAGTTAAATATAATCTCTACCATAATCCCTATTGTCCTCAAGATTTCAGCAGGTTATTCATTTGGTCCTTCATCTGGCCACTGGAGTAAAACATTTCATCATAATATTTCACTGTGACGTGCACTGTATTCTACTTTAACCATCTCATGCCTATTGCTGAAATTAAATAAATAAATAAATAAGCAAAGATATCCTTGCAGAGACTTGGAAATTAAACCAGAATATCAAAAGATACTAACGGAAGAACTGATGAATTGGTATGTTTTTGTTTGCTTGCTTGCTTGTTTTTGCCAAAAATCCACAGATCCATTAAGCTGGACAAGATCCTGTCAAATCTTAATTAATGAAGAGTAATTCATCTCTTTCCAATAAAAATATCTGAATATAATCAGTAGGATCAAGACTAACTTAGGGACAGGCAACATAGAAAAAAATTGCTAAAACAGCTTTTAAATGAATACTATTAACCACTGGTCTAGCTAGACAATGCTTACTACTGGTACAGATATACAATACATAAATCACTAATAAATGAAGTTGCTAATTCTATTGTATTGGTTTAGTGTCATTTTAAATTATCTGGCAATGTTGCTCTGCAGCAGAGGATTTCCTGAACCAACACAGGACCAGTTCCTGCAATAGAATTGGAAGCACCAAGTTTGAGATCTCCATCTTGAATGAAAATTAAAGGAGGGACTGTGATTTGTGAATTGAACATAACCAGTATGTAGTCGACACGCTCGATGTGCAGCGACTAGATTTAGACTCCACAACAATTAGCTTGTGGCTACCTTGTTATCTGAAACAGTGAATAGCCAACTCAGTGCTCAGGACAATATAAACAGCAGCACCCCTGAGCACGTGTGTGCTCATCAGGTTCTCAGCAACTTCAGCAGCCTCAGCCATGCAGACTCTCAGTGCCTACGCAGAGTGGGGATTGGATCATTCATCTGGATTTAGGTACCTAAATTCCGCCTAAGTTTCTGCTTAGGCACCTAAGTGCTTTTTTGGATCCCACTCTGAATTCTTACTTACTTAACCTAGAACATTTTCCAAAAACTCCATTAATTTCTCCAGCAATTACCAAAAGACCATGAGAAGATTCCACTAATCAACAAAATAAAGAAAGCATTAGAATGTTTTCTCGTTTTAAATGAACTGCAAAAGAAAACACATCAGCAAAATAAACCTTAAACTTTGGGTTGTGTGACTAAATCACTTTATAATGGAATATAGATATATAACCACTTCTTAGATCCCACTGCTGGAGATCATAAAATCTATTGCATAATTATTAACAAAAGTATAGATACACATCATTAAACAGTTAAAATGCACACACCTCAACGGTCCATACCAAGAAACAGAAACACTGCAAAGAACCCCAAATCTCTTCAATGTCCTTCGCACGACAGGGAGATGTTCCCAGCATCGGCTTGAACACACACTTCCTCCACAACAGGACTCAGCATCAAGTAAAAACTGTGCGATCTGGAAAGAGCAGGACTGCTAATCCAGGCAAGTGTGATGACTTTGTAGTATCTTGGGAAAAGCAAATATTTTATTTCCCTGCGGTTAGAACTCCAAGATGGCAATAATCAGCATCACTTCACAGGACTGGTGTAATGGTCACAAAAGGAATTAAAAATGTTAAGAACTACATGCTAATTTTAAATAAACCTGCATGCTGGAACCAGGAAGAATCCATATTCATGTGGCTTCAGTAGGACAATTCTCCCCTCCTCTTCACTAAGAAAAGAGAATTCAAAAGGAAGGTGCAATTCATCACCCTTACAGGAGGTGTCTTTTATTCTCCTGGCAGACTTAGTATTCAAGCTGAAAGATGTGAGTTCTACTTTCATCTTCTTTTGATTTATATAATGATCCTGTTTGTTTGTGTTGAGCCCAGATTCTTTATGAGTTCAGTATAGTGTCAACAACGATGGGACTCTCAGCTGCAATTGAATTTGTATGGCTCTGAAGTGAAGTTTGTCTGAACCACAGCCTCCAGATGACCAAACTTAGAATGAAATTGGGCCCATATTCTGTCCCATCCTTCTTCCACAACATACTTTAATGGACTTGCAGCTCCAAGGATAATGTCTCACAGGAGAAAGCAAAGTTTCACTCCTGCCCACAGCAGAAAGAACTACTGAGATGGAGATGTGCCCTGGGGTTCACTGGGGACAGATCTACAGACCCATATTCCAAACTCTTTTAGGAAAGTAGCAGAGTACAGTTGAACATATCAACACTCTAACCACAAAATTAATTTTCAGTGTCAGTATTCTAATTAAAAATATGCATAAAAGGTACATTTGCAAATTCCGAAGGTCACATACAGGGTCTAGAGCTGTTTCCTTAGAGGAAAATATCCATTAACTCTTCATCTGTTGTAGCTCAGGCAAGAACTTTCCAAGTTGAAGATCTGCAAATTCAGAGCCCATCTTGAAGAATATCACAGAGTAGGAAATGTATGAAGAAGCTTTTGAAAACATATCCCAACACAGGCCTCAGGAGCTATGGCCATGGTGACACTGTTAGTCAACATAACTAAACCATTGCTTTTAGGAACTGTGATAGGAGAATTGCAAAGGCCGCATTATGCACAGAACACTGCCAAGGAGTTTCTACTAACATTTTAATAAAATTATCTTTGTAACTTAATGATAAAGTCACGGCAGATTTCACTATGATGGCAGTAATGGTTGTGCTTAGATTTGTTAAAGGAGGAACCCAAAACTTGTTTTAAGAGCAGATGAACTATCAGTAAATGGAGTTAAATACTCTTGCAAGACTGCGGCAACTGAACGAAAACAAAAAAAAAATATATTTTCTTTTGTCTATTCTCTTTCCTCTATTTTCTATTTCCAGAATATGTTCAAGCTAAAACTATTTTTTTTTTAAAGGGCCAGACTCAGTCTTCAACACCAACAAGAGCTAGGAAAGAACAGCTTTATTTCCTACATCACAATATATTTCCATTCTCATAGGATGTTTATGCTCATGTGAAATATGGATCCCAATACCTCAAAGCTTTGTCTCCCTTCTCTATCCAGCTCTGTCATGTCTCCCACAAACTCTGGTTTTTCTCAGATTCTAAAAATTATTATGTTTTAAGGGGGAGAGAGAAGGGGCAGAAAAACAGGGCAGCTAGGCCTAATTAAAACCATAAATCCATGCCCCATTTTCAGCAACTAGCTGATCTCCCACGATTTCAAACTTTCTTTGGATTTCTTAATAAACAATTCCCAAAAGCGTTCTGTGTGCGATGATAGCCAACTTTTTTTTTTTTTTAATGATTCTTCAGAAAGATTCTGAAACCGATTCCTTGGAGAGATAGTGCTTTTTATCTACGGGGACTTTGTAAACAAATTGATCCAGATGTTTTGCTTTGGAAGTCTCCAGACATAGTAAATTATTCCTTCCTACATCAACACTTCATTTCCTCTATTTGCAGCTAACATATCAAAACAGACCACTTTTCAAAAGGCAAATAATTGAAATGTTGCATTAGCACTCTAATACTTTCTTAAATAAAATCTGTCTTCTATATATGGATACATTTGGTGCCATAAACAGTTTCCAGAAAGGATCAAGATCAAATATATTAAGAATGTATTTGGATCCTTTTCCTAAGCCACTGAAAATTTATCAAAGAAATCTTCAGAATTTCATTTTTTCCTTTCCTTTGTTACATGATTTGCTGCATTTATCTTTTAAAAAACCCTAGACATGTGGGATTGTAATGGATTCCAAAGTCTGAGTCAAAAACTCAGACAAAAACTAATCTATCCCATTAGAAGAAAAATAAAGTGGAGAAAGAAAGGAAAAAAAAAAAAGGAGTAGGTCTTAGACCTAGGTAAAAGGATAGTTTACAATGCTTTACAATACAGGCACTTACACATTCAAAAATCAGTGAAAAGAAAGAAATCTGTTCCCTGCGTTTCTTACTTGCATGGCAAATAAACCATTCTCCAGAAATGCCCACATAGGTTTTTAAATTAAAAAAAAAAAAAGAAAAAATAGTAAAAATTACTAAATGAATTTAAATATAAGGGACTTCCAGAGATAAGAACAAGCAAAATTTGTTATCTGTAAAAAGATACCGAGTACCACCAAATATTTCCTAGATAAATGTACCGCATCAAAATATATTTTAGCTATATTTCCCTGATTTTCTTTAGCTATTTTACTTCCATTTTACAATCATTTCATCAGTTTCTCCATAGCACTGAAGAAATCTTTCATAATTACCAGCTTTCTGAAGGTTACATGCTGACAAATACAATGACTCGCTTTCCATTCCACAGTTCCTGAATTAGAATATTTGCTTTGAAATGAAATCATTGGTAGCTTTCCAGTTACTATAAGGACGACGGGATCACCCGAGTGCACAGCAACAGATTACGAAGCAGGTGGCTTAAGGCTAAATCTAAACAGTTTCCTCACTTAGCATTGTAAAGTGGGGTGCAGATAACTCCTAATGAGTTTTACGAGCTGTCTAGTCACTTAGTTGTATACAAGGTTTAGACAGGTCAAAGTCTAGGACCAGAGCTTCTAATTACACTCTATTACATACTCGTTAGTTGTAAAGATGTCACCAGTAGAGTCACCATAACTCTGGTGTCTAATTATTAAACAGTAGTGCCCTTATAAGACCCTTAGGACTTGAAAAATTATGATACGATACTGAAAAAGAGACAGCCAAAAAAGAGGTGAATCTGAGGACACCGCAGAAAATTGAGGTCATTGTTCTATATCACATTCCCCATGTAAAACAGGAATTTGAAACTCATCGTCTATTGAATCAGCTGGTATTTGGCAGCATCTATTCTAATGTTGAGTTAAATCATTTAGGAGGCAGACTTGGAGAGACTTTCACTGCAAAATGAACAAATAATGAAATAAACTTATTTCATAACCTGTATTTGTTACAAACACATCTCACTGAGCTGTTACTCATTCCCTAAAAGCTAATAAAAAGGAAAAATTAATATGACTAAAGCCAGGGTTTTCTTGTTTCCTTTAAATAAAAGCCTCACATAAAAGCTCTTGTGGTTTGGTGATACTGTGCTGTTGCTGACTGGCAGGGCAAGATTTGGCCATGCACCCACCTGCAGATCGTTGTTATGCCGTTTGGGGGTTTTTGTTTTTTGTTTTTGTTTTTCCTCCCAGTATTCCTACTGGGAGAACACACCAAATCATAGGGCTAAAAGGGGAGCACCTGGTAAGCGTGAATTCTGCAGTGACAGCAGCAATAAGCCAAGTGTTTAGTAACGAGATAACAGGCTCAAGCTCTGTCTAACAGAGGATGGCCACCCACATACACCCCCCTGAGAATGTGAGTACTCAGCTGGGTCATAAGAAAAGGTAAGGCTTATGTTTCAGGACAAGGAATGCTACAACACAGTGCCTTGCCCAGCTGGGAAGAGGATCTTAGGAGCCAGAGGCATGCTCCCTGGGGTCGAGAGACAGATTCCTGAGGTTCCCTGTAAAGGCAACACAGCAGGGCTGGAATAACTCCAAGATATTCTGACATTTCTCTTCTTTCCTTTCATTCTCCTTGAGCACCCTTCAAACTTTCCGGACCTAGGGAAGGCTTGGGAGAACGAAAGACTCCAGGTTTTTATGATGAACCTTCTGGTGTTTCTCAGCTGACAGCCCCTGAATTACCTGGACTGCAGCCTTCCTTGCAGTATCTTGGCTGTGCAGTTCCCAGTCTGCCTGGAACCAATTAATGCATTAGCAAAAAAAATGAAAAGAGGAATTAATCATCCTTTTCTGAATCTCAAAAGATCCAAGTTTTGGACAGGCCTTTATGGAGCCATGGGGTAAGGTTATCTGAACTGAGTTACCCCTTCCCAGCTGGCAGAAAATCTTGTTATCGTTGTTCTTACCAGCTGCCTTCAACAATAAACTGTGGGGCTGGGCATATCAGACCTGCTTCCCCTGCCTCTGTACTTTTAAGAACAGTAGTAAAGGCTGACAGAGGGGACCATCTTCTACTCGCTCTCTCTCCTTTCCTTTCCCAGTAAGCCAATTGCACAGTTCAACGTAGCAAAATCCACCCCTTTGTCATCTCATCTTCTGTCGGACCTCTTTGCCCTCCATCTCATGCTAACAGGAACCCACAGCCCATTCCCAGGAGTGCACCAAACCATACCTTAGCTCTGGGGAAGCAATCTGAACGTGCTCTTCAGGGCTGACAGCATCATTAATGAAGTTTCATGGCAAGCACAGAACAAGCAGACGTGGCAGGACAGAGCTCAGTCGCACCGGGTGACAGGAAGGGTCAGTTCAGCCTCTCTTCAGGCCTCCATGCCCTGTAATCCCAGAATGACCAGCTGGCCCCAATCTCAGTTATACCTTCTTCTCATAATTTTCTCCGTTTAACAGGTTTCTATTTCTGTCCCAAAACACCCCTGTATTTCTTTTTACGCTTAAAAACACAAGGGTTGGCTTTTCAAAATGCCAATTAAGCAAGAACAGAGGAGAAATGATACATCAGGAGTAAAATGGAGCTCTCGATCCTCTGGCTCACTAATTAGGATTTATGTGCTGGAAAAATCCAACTCCTGGCACCGGTGACTTAATAAAGAAATGAAAAAATGTCTGGGAAATTGGAAAAAGTGGTATAATTGTCTAAGAAAACTAGCACATCTGGTCATTTCCCCACACATTGTTATTAGCATGGCAATTATTTCAGCAGGAGGCAAGCTGGGGAAGAAGTAATACAGGACCACTGGAGGAAAGCAGTAGCAGGAAAACCTACCATCCAGACGCTGACTCCTGAGGGAAAGCAGACACGATGCTGAGCAGGCAAGACTACTTTACCATGTACTTCTTTAAACTGTAATTTATAGTGTTTAAACCGGAGATAATTATTTCCACTAGAGGTATGATAGCTGCAAAGCTACCCAATTCCTTCCGTGCAGTCATTTACACTGGTACATAAATTGCTAATATTCCAATTTTTACATGCTTTCCTATTGGTAGGAAGGATAATACAACATGTAAGGCCGGGGAAGACTAATCTCCAGGCGGCGGTTCATACAGAATGGATGTGAATATGAAGAGTATTCGCTGTTATGCATTTGGGACTCAAATGTTCACCATAAAGATTTCCCCAGTGCATACCAGAGAATCTGGTAAGCTACTTGTCCTTCTTTCAAATTGTTTTTATGAGAAAGTCAAGGAGAAAAAAAATATCCCAGGAAGAATGCCAGTAACAGTTGTGCTTTGTTGATTCTGCTCTGAGTTTTTTGCTTTTATATTTTTGCATGGTGATATTTCATGATACGAATATTTTGACAGTTTAATGGGGTTCTTTTTCTTTTACTCACAGCATAACCCTTCAGGAATTTTATGCAGAATAAGCCTCTTGCTACCATATCAATCATTATAAATCATATTTTTTCTTTTATAAAATGTGCATTAAATTATTAGCTTTGAGTCACGATTAAAGTTTGATAATTTGCCCTGTAGCTAAGTTGGACCAGTTTCAGCAATAAATTTAGATACTTTACTGTTTAGCAGTACAGTATCTACCTTTCAGTCATTCCCATCCCACAGGGAAATTCAAACCCTGAGTGCAGCTCTCCATGCAACGCACAGGTCAGGGAGGTACCTCAGGATGCCATCCACAGGAGAGACCACCCCACGCAAGCAACTCTCTTGTGACAACACGCTCAGTGGACAGCCACCATCTAGACCCAGCCGACAGAAAACGTTACAAAGACTGTGCCTTAAGTTCTGCTCACTCAAGGAGGCAGTTTGATTTACAGAGCATCCGAACCCCAGAAGCCTCTGCTCACAGCACGGATCTATTCAAACAAATGAGTATAGTTCATGCTTTTCTGAGGCAGAAAGGGAGATGGATTCCTGCTTTTATACCATTATCTAGTGGTTGCCAGGGCAGGATCTCAGTCCTATTCTCCCCTTGGCCCCAGAGAGTTTAAACTCACATTTCCAAAGAAGGTGACCTGTCTTTAAGCACGCTGTATGCCTCAAGCACAGTCATTAAGCCAGACATTAAAACTATAGTATGATCAATAGGCAACTTGTAAGGAGACAACCCTTTTCTCCCTTCTCCCAGGACTTGTCCTCTTCTGAATCCAGCAGCAATTTCATGTAAACTGCATGGCACATCCTAGCAGCAGAGACAAGACTCCTCCTCATGTCATCTGACATCCAGGGGGTCCTTTAGCCCTACTTGGCCTATTTTCCACCAACAGAGTGCAACCTGCACCACGCGTAGGGTGAGATGGAAAGAGATGGGGCATGCCCAGCCATACAAACCAAAACTAGTTTACAGCCAAAAGGGCAGGTGTAAGTCAGACACTGAGTGTACTGGATTTCATTACTCCATGCAGAGGAGAGGAAACTGCCTCACTCTTCCTAGACAAGTATTCCAAACAGCAGGCTGATGGAACCACTTGCAATGGCTTTTAGAAATAAATCAAATGCTGCCTCTCCGCTCTGTGAAATGTTTGTTCCTACTCAGCTCTGGTGAGGCCGCACCTGGAGTACTGGGTGCACTTCTGGGCTTCCCAGTACAAGGGGGATGTGGATCTTCTAGAGAGAAGATAGATAGACATAGATAAATGTTAAATTAAATTTTATTCTCAAATGTAATGCAGTGTTTTTGAAAGCCTCAAGACATTAGTTACATGATAGTTATGCTACAGTTAGTTTTAAATTAGGGTCTTTGACACCTGCCATTAGAGAGCATCCATACAGCAGACTCAACTCATTTTTAAGAGAGAACTTTTGCTTGTTTAGCCTCACAGGTGAATGCTGCCCATTCTAATAAAGAAATGTTCACAGAATGTCATCAGCTTATACTCAAAACACAGCAACAGTCAAAAATGAATTTTGCCCTGCACTTCCCTTCCTACCATGCCTGCCTCATCCAACTGGTTATAGACCAAGATTTCCAAAACATAACACTGATAGCTGCTTCCTCAGTAAGCAGATGCACAACTTAAGATATTTTTGCAGCCTTTGAAAAGGGGATATTTTACAGCGACAAGATACTGGTTAGGTATCCAGGGCTTTTTATTTGTGTTACTAATAACAAACCAGATTATGTAATAGACACTATTTTAAAGTATCAAATTTACTTTTCAGCATTCATACCATTTGTTTACTCTCTACACTTCACATGCCAGCGAAGGGTAATTGGAGAGTGTCATTTGCACCTACAAACAGAGCCAAATACCACGTCTGTGATACACAGACAAAATAATCTGGAAGTCCTGTGGCTCAGAGTGCTCTTAAAAGAAAAGGCAAGGATTCTCATCCCTGCCTTACCTAGCGACAAACTGAGGGGCAAAACAACTAAGTGCCACAAAGGTCACATGAAAAGTTACATGCCGAGCTGGAAGCACAAAAAAAACCCCTCTCCTTTCTCAGTCCTCCCGCCTATTTTTCCCATGTCCCTGGTACATTTTTTCTTTAGTATTAGAAAGTCTGCTGTCAATGACTCGCTTACGATCGACCACATGATATTACAAAAGTCAAGAGAGTGAAAACTAAACAACTGGAAAAAAGCAACTGCAAAGTGAGCCTATTCTAAAGCCTTTGTTCTTTTTTTGTTTAAAATTACTCTTTATTTCCAGCAACTAGCAAAGGTTCTGATTAAGATTTTCTTTGTTGAAGCATCAACATTTTTTACTCCTGCTGTTCTGTTGAGAAGAAATCAATACCTATCCTCTGAGACATCCAGGAAGTCACCAGGATAACTATAACAGAGCACACTTGGCATTTCTAATTTCTAAGTAAAAATCTAGTGGGATAAATATCTCTGAACACTCTTCATAGAACGTAGAGCAGAAAAAAAAAAAAGTCCCATGCCGGAGTTCAAAAGAATTCTTTCAAATCTTCCTAAAAAAAGTGTGGGGGGAGCATCACTAAGATGGAATCCATGGAAAGAGGGCTGTTATGCTTTGGGGGTTTTTTGGTTTGGGTTTTTTTTTTTAATTTTTTTTTTTTTAGAGCTAAAGGAAATTTCAAGGCTTACACTTGCCTTGGAGCTTTATTGCCAATTTTTGTGGTTTTACAACCACAATTTCTTATTGCCTTTTTTTTTCTTGCCTTTTTTTTTTCCCTTTTTGGAGAGGGAGGGGTTGTTTGTTTATTTTCCTAAAGTATTTCTCTCTTCCCTATTGCCATGTATGATATCCACACACTCAACAAGAGAAGCTAACACCAAAGAGAGTACAGAGAAGCTGGATATTCAAACCAAATGATATTCTCCCTTCCATAGCACTAGCCTATATATGTTCTATGTGGCAGGACTGCAAAAGCAAGATGGAGATATATGCATCCTTTCCAACTGGATAGATAAATCACTCAGCACCTTGACTCCTCCACCAGTTTCTCTTTAGACCATAGTTTGAGCAGCTGTGCCCAGTGTGAAGGCATTAGAAGCAAGTGGTCCAGCTCAGCAAGACTTGACACGATTCGGGTTGACTTGCTCTGCCCAGGTACCAGAGAGTGGAGCTTGCATATGTCTCCAGTGTGGATAGGCTTGGCACAAGCAAGACCTCCAGTGTCTTGCCCTGCCTACCTCACTGAGCCCTCAAAGTGCAGACAAGTGAAACACAAGCACCTGATAATATATGGTGGGATGCCCCATGGGAGCCAGAGGCACTGTAAGGCTGGCCTCTTGGACAAGTCACGTGGTAGTTTCTTCTTGGGCATCCATAGCAGCACAGAACCAGACTTACATCCTATGGCCTTTCTATGCACAGATTCCTCAATTACATGTACATAGAATGACCTACGTAGACAAGCCTTCTGCAGAATCTAGTCTTGATTTCCCCCTATTACTATCGCTGCTTCATTGCCAATAATTCTACCAAAAATACAAAAATATGGATAAATAAACAGAGCAGGTTAAGGAATGTATAGGTTACCTACTTCCTTTCAATTTCATTGTTCCTGTCCTGGCTCGTTTCAATACTTATGGGTGTTATTCTTAAAACTTTCTGTGAAAAAAAGCAGAGCAAAGATTTGTTTTTTTCTGACTGTTGCAGAGCCTGCTAATTTGTCATAGTGTGGTTTATGTTATGGTGGGGGGAAAGAGCACATCCTTTGCTGATTTTTATGCTTTTTTACAATTTTGTAATTTTGTTTGAAACTTCAAATAAGTAACAGCTTCCTAACAGTAGCCTGAAACAAACAGTGAGTTTGTCCCTGGCCTGTGTACGCTGTTTTTTTGGGTTTTGTGGTGCACTTTGGCAGGGAGAGGGAAGTGCAAGCAAGATGTTTCCTTCTGCCATGTTTCTTCTTGCACATGACTAGTCTCATGTCCTATAATGCCAAGGTTACAGAGGCTCCTCCCATGTAATTTGTGACGATACCAGCCATTCCAAAGCAGGCAATAAGGCCTGGAGACCTCGAAAATTAGACACCTCAACCATGAGATCTACCTGAACTCAT
Source organism: Eudromia elegans (assembly GCA_003342815.1). Taxonomy (NCBI): domain Eukaryota; kingdom Metazoa; phylum Chordata; class Aves; order Tinamiformes; family Tinamidae; genus Eudromia; species Eudromia elegans. The sequence continues at coordinate 2,653,482 of PTEX01000006.1, read as the reverse complement.
GGCCCACATGCTCCTTTGGTGAAGATCTTCCAAGACAACCATCCTTCCTGAAGGCCAGTCAAGGGACAACATGGTTCCACACTGTATTGTGTGGCTTGTCTGTGATTCAGACTTGCGTGACACAGTCTGCACTGTTCTCACAAGCAACATACCACAAGGGAAAATCTGAATTGTTCCTGGTTTCTAGTGACTAATTTCTGACAACACTCTTAAAGCATTCTACAGTTTGAGGGTTTTTTCTTTTTTTTTTTTCTTAAGCATTTGACTCTTTACTGTTTAAAATAAATTTTAACATTTTCTATCACAGAAGACATTCCAGCTAATTCAAATGATATTCATTACATCACAAATGGACAACCTGGTAGAGGTACTAGTTTTCCTCGAAATAAACGAAGTTTCTCAAAGTTATTCGAAGGAAACTTCAAATAAACAAAAAGAAGATACAAAGGCTTTCAGAGTCCTGAGGAATGGCTGGTTTTCCTCTGTATTTTACTGTATTTTTGAAGTTTCTAAATGTAAGCAATCTGCTAGTCTCTGACATAACATTAATTGTTCTATAATTTGGAAAAACAATTTCACCTTTAAGCCATTGCTTTTCATGACCACAGGAAAACACAGACAAAATGTTGGGAGCAGGGAAGAGATGCAAAGAAAGTATCAGCATGCTCAAAATTATGGAGAAAGATAATGATTTTGCAGAGTCGTTCAGAATGGACCTTGGTAGCGCACAGCTGTGTTAAAAACAGAAAGAAAAAAAAAGAAGAAGAAAGAAACAAAAGAGATCCCTCAATGTTAAGACACAAATCATTGATGTGGATGAATGTGGATAGATAAGAAGGACTCTTTCTAGGGAAGTTTTTTAAAAAAATAGCATCAAGATCTAGAAGAGATGACTTCAAAAAAGGTTTGAGCTGAACATGATTTACACATCAAACACTTGAATAGTAGCCAAGATGGTGATTAAGTAAAGAAGGTAAAGGGACAGTTTTGGGTAAGAAGCTAAAAGCTCAGGTCATTGTGCTGATATCCAAAACCCATTGGGAATTGTCAGATGCAAACTAACATCTTAGTTATCAGATGGGATAGAGACAAATAGATACAACAACTGTCAGAATAAAAATCAGAAATAAAATTCACCAGTGCTTGAGAAATAGGCCTCCCTCATTTCAGTCTGTTATATATGTATACCTATCAGTCAGTTGTGCATATATACACATATATGTATGTATATATCCTTTATATACTTTTATCTTTTATATTTTATTCACATATTTTCTTTTCCCTTTATTGTAAATTATATACATTCTAAAATTCTCATTACTACTTTCATTCCATGATAATCTCAAGAGGAAATCAAAAAGGTAAAGCTTACTGAAAAAAATTAGTCAGTAAGGGAGATTTTGCAAATAAGGAGCTTGTCCTCCATTGGCATATATTGGCAGAGCTCCACTGATTCTAAGGGAAGTCTGCCAAGCTTCATCTGAGCACCAACTTCTTTCTATTTTTCCAAATACATGAAGTGTTTCTGACCTATAGATTAATGATGATCTTTGAGGCATTCAAAAAAATGATTGATATCCTGGCTTTCTCCATGTCTGGATATGTATGAGGACTCACAGCAATGTACTACAGGTGGTAAAGTGGACAGCCAGGCAGCATTTGGAGAAACTTCACAGGCCCAGAAGATTTCGTTGAATTCTGTTCTTTATTTCTCTCCAAGATACCTGTTATAATGTGTGGTAAGAAACAGAAGCCATTTAGTGTAATGGAGAATAAACTGGGGAAAACCAGGGGGGAGATGGTGTGTTCCTCTTTAACATCTACAGCTTCGGAGATCAAAGTGTTCCATATAAATGAGAGAGAGGCAATTAACTTTGGGTTTAGTGGTGGCATCTCTCCAAACAGCTGTAAAGGCTGTAAAGTTTTTCTTGCAGTGTTGGCATTGCTAGGCTATTACCTTGTGAGTGATTAACGGAAATTCTCTCTATAAAAGGGCTTAAGGAACAAAAAATGAGGGATTATTTTTTACCCATTGTATATTGGGAAATATGTTTCCCATTCAATTTACTTAAACAGTGTTCTCCTTCTCAAATAATCCAACTGAACAAAGAGCTAACTGAGGGGTTTCATTCACCTCTCAGAACTAGTAGCCTAGTCCAGAGAATACTGTACAGTGGTTTGAGTGGTTTGGAAGAAGTAGTTGAACTATATACATTACTAGCCAAACAAGAAAAGCTGTCAAAAGCTACTACTAAGTGCTATGTGTTATGACAGGGTGCCCTGCAAGACTTTATAAACAATGTAAGATACTCTGCAACCCTCTATGTTATACACTTGTACGTATACATGTAAAAAGTAGTCAAAATATTCAGAAAAGATCATTTTGCATAGATGCTAATTACTGTGCAGAATGTAAAGTCGCAGAAAATCAGATCTGCTGTCTCCCAGTCACCCAATGGGGATAACCAGTTGATGTTTACTATTAGAGTACTCTCCCTACAAGTTTAATGCATTTGTAAGAGAATTATATGAAAAACACATTCCCTGATGGCATTATACTTTAAAAGGCTTAAAAACAAATAAATTAATTTAGTATGTTATGAAAGAATTAAACAATGCCAACATATTTTTTACTGTTCCCATAAGGACTACTTTTTTCTTATGGGCCTGCTCTTTGCCTCTTGCCAAAATTCAAGACGGCCCCAGAGACTGTCATGATAAAGCTGCTAGTCATTTACGTGAATGACAATTGTCATTTCTCAGCTTACATCTGGTACAGGCCACCTTCCTAAAAGGGAAAATACAAAGTGCCATTTCTTATGACACCAAGTCCTCTGGGAGTTAGCTTCAAACATATTTCCACCTTGTTTTAATACTACTTTAATAATCGGAAACAACTATTTAATCTTTTTCTTTTTTTAATGTATTTATTCAATAAAATTTAAATTGTTTATGGTTGTTTTGGCACCTAAAATAATAGCAACCACTAAAAAGGAAGTATATAGATCATCCTACAAGCTTTTGAAGGGTTTTGTTCTAAAGAACCGTGCAAGAGAGTAATATGTGATTGTATTTATTTTAAAATGATGTGGTGACATGTCACTTAGTTAAGAGAATCTGCATATTCAGGAATACATTCTTAAATTGCTAATCAGCAATTATGAGAGACGCCAGACAGCATGATGTATCTTCTCAATTCTTTACTCAGAAAGACCTGCCTGTTTCTTTGTTCCAAAAAGGGAGTTCTCATTGAGCTGCTCTTGGCCTCTAATGAACATCCTCAGCCCCAAGTACAGAGCACACCAGTGCCACTGGAGAAGGGAACCATTTCCATGGAATGCTCTAAGAAAGCTCATCCTAGGAGAGGACTGAAACAATTTTACAAACGCCGACACCATCCAACTCAACAACAAAACCATCATTGGCTTTAAGCAGGGCCACGGTTTGGTTTCACTAAAGTCTCGTCACTGCACAGCAACTTCAAAGCTAGTCACCAGAGGTGATTTCATTCTTCTGCTGAGATTGCCAACTTGACCACCACAACCATAAGGGCCCACCCGTTCGGCACCTCACTCATAGCTGAGCAGACTTCTGACCTTTCCAAATTTCTGAACTATTTGAAACAGGGGTAATTAGAGTTAAAACAGACCGGAATGAGGCAGCTTCAGTTGGTTTACCAGTGTGTGCTGAAGGACTATGAGTCAACCAGGGAAATATGTTACAACACAACCTTTCCTTCCCCCACCTTCCCCTTTCTACTCAGCCTACCAGGTCTCACTCTGGCCTTTTGTAAGTAGATAGTAAAATGTGAATTATCTCATGGAAATGCTGGTTGCAAACACATTCGTACTTTGTTCTCCACTTCACTTAAGTTTGTCTGTTGTGCTATTGAGAAGATAGCCTTGACATGAGAGTTAAACTTTTACCCAGCGTGATTCTGGTAAACAAAGAGCCCAAGATATACATTTATATATGTGTGTGTATGTGGGTATATATGCACACGTTAGTATATATGTTTTTTTTAAAAACATAGACAAGACCCAAGCTGCATTTGTAATATGCTTGTTACCAACTAATCACATTTTCACAGAACCACAGGAAATGAAGTGTTCGTTATTCATGGCTTACTGAAACTTTGACATTTTCTTACTTTGATTAGAGACAACGGTTGCTTTTGTAGCCAAACACAAATCACAAAGGGAGGAGGGAGGTCAGAAAAAGAAGCATACTAGAAAAGTGGATGAGTATGATTTGATACATATGTTCAGTAGCTTTTATGAACAGTTTTTATTTATGAAAAGTTTTATTAATGTCTTTTTAAGAGTTTTTAGCTGTTGCACTGAATATACCAATAATGATCAAAATTAAGTACATGAATGACACAAAGACCTGGATTTCTACAAATTAAATTTGAAACTTTGCTGAAAGATCATGTCAGTAATAGCAACAATTATTATTCTTACACAGCAGGGAGATATATATGTTTCAGTTAGATGCAAACAAAAGGAAATAAATATATTTCTGTGTATATAAAACATGACAATAAGGATATTCAAAAATTGAGTAATCTGAGCTACACACTCAACTCACTAAATAATTTCTACTTTCGGGGGGAAAAAAAAAGTGTCAGCCAGCCAGCCTCATTTCAATGGTGGCCACGGAATTGCCACAAACTAAAGCATAAAATGTTCCATAGGAACTTAAGGAAAAATTTCTTAACAGCGAAGGTGACAGAGCCCTGGAACAGGTTGCCAAGAGAGGTTGTGGAATCTCCTTCTCTGGAGATCTTCCAAACCCGCCTGGATGCCACCCTGTGCCACGTGCTCTAGGGGACCCTGTGTGAGCAGAGGGGTTGGACTAGATGATCTCTAAAGGTCCCTTCCAACCCTAAGCATTCTATGCTTCTATAATTATTTCTGCATATTAGGCACTGATTTCACCTGAGCTTCTTAGACTTTTTAGATTTTGTCTTTTCAGACTACATAGCTCTAAAGCCTCAGATACCATTTCCTGTGACTGATCCAGTCCTTGGGGTTCCAATTTAAACCCTAAACTGAAATTCTTTTATTTTCAAATTCATTACAGTACAGAAATATGAAGCAAACAGCTGCCTTTCTCATTCCTGCAAAGCAGCAATAGGGATTCCAGAATCTAGCTCAACAAATACACTTTCCTTTTATCTCCTCTCTTGCTCTAAATAAAGTATAGAGGGACCTTGTTCTGCATTTGTTAAGTGCCCACCATAATGGGGACTAGACTAACCCAAGTCATAAAAGTGATTTGTCTGTAGGTCCTTTGCACACTGGGAAACATCAAAAGAAAAGAAAAAACCTGTTCTAACCACAGTTTGGTCCAGAAACCCAGAACAGAGTGAGTAAAGTCAAGAAATAATCTCAGTAACCCATATGTATTTGTAAATATGAAAGAACACAGAAATGCAGAATATTTACACAGGACACACATAGTGAAAAAAATCAAATGTACAAATTCAAAAATCAAATTACAATCTTATCCCGTCTCCCTGACATTCCTTCACTATAGGAATGGTAACAGAAGAATAGAGAAAGTGACTGAGTACTAGAGAAAGTTTCCCTGACTATAGCTAGGGGAAAAGCAGAAAACTGAGTGTTTTAAAGATACAAGCATTTGCCACTGGACACAGGTGTATGCCCTGTCCTTGCAGACATACCTCGCAGGCACTACAGATTATTTCTTGCCCAAAAGAAAGAAGAATCTTAATCGATATAAACACCTTTTAACCCACATAGAAGTAAGAGCTGAAGAGAAAAAAAACTTGCTAAACAGAGAACCAAGGTGTGCTACAGAACTAGAATAGCCTCTCTATTTGGAAATGTAAAGGCAAGATAGGAAGCACCTTAAAAAAGCTTGAAGAAGCTTTGTAAAACTGTGTGATATGTTCAAAGAATTTTGTGTAAAACTACTTTTTTAGGTCTTTCACCTGCAAATCTGGATGGCTGCTTAACTGATAGACTCTGTATTGTCACAACAGATGGTATAAACCAAAGCAGAAAGTCTGTGAAAAATATTTTAAGAAGTTTCAGTAATAAAAGTAAGGCTTCATCTCTGAAACTTCTGGAAATCAGGATATTTCTGGCATTTCTAATCCCTGAAAGATAATACCACTAGAACACCTTAATAGAGTTTATAATGATTTATATCTTTACTGACTTATTTATAATTTGAATTACCAGTGATAAAAAGTTGGTCCTAGAAATAAACAGAGGCAATAACTAAATTGAAATACTAGTTTACACCAACATTTATGTCACTTCCTAAAGAACCAGTCTAATGTCAGTCTTCAGCAGGCAAAATCTAAACTAGAAAAGTCATAAATGAAAAAGAAATGTGTATTATAGTATAAAACGTGCATTATGGTATAAAACCAAGTATCCTGGGCAGGTATCCATTAAGACAAAATTTATCATAAGAATTTATAATTTGACCAAACATTGTTACTAATCACAGAATTGCATGTTCAGGCCATCATTGGAAGGCTGTTTTTCTCAAGAGCCGCTACTTCTTATTATTAATGCAACAATCCAACCACAGAAAAAAGTAAAAAAAAATAAAGTTTTCTTTTGATAAAGACATCAGAGATGAGAGATATACTAATTATTAAAGACCTCTGCCTCATCCACAGATACATCTGCATGACAGAATGCAGCCCAGAATAAGGAAAAATGAAGACCGCAGATGAAATATAGACAGCAGAGTTGGGCCTGGCTTCATGCCCACCATCATCATCGTCAAACTCCATTTCCAAGATCCACCACACCACTTTCCTCCTAAGCATCCTCTGGGTCACTATGACCTCTGCTAAATGCTATGATAAGCGATAAAACTGGAGACTTTGAGTACATTTGCTGCATAGTTTAAATTGAAAGGAACCAAGGGATCTGAACCAGATCGCAGTTATATGTAATATATTGCTCAGCTACATTGCTCTTTGTTCCAAATGTGTGATTTGTTACTAGTTATAACAGAATGCAAGCTGTATTTCGTGGAGGCTAAACCCAGCCCATTACAGGATGCAGAAGCCCCATCTATCAGCCTTCTGAAAGGAAACTGCACCTGCCTGCAAGCTTGTCTTCGTTTGACTGAACTTTCTGGGTAGCACAACGGTTTAATGCAAAAGCCCTTCACATTTGAAGGGTGTGTGGGTTCAACTCTGGCTTCACAGAAACAATTTAGCAGTCTAAATTTATCAGGCAGTGAAAGTTTAGCAATGTGAAAATAAAATTCTTCACACAGTTGTGCACCTAAGAAGTGTCATTTAGACACTCTCCACTGCCACTTCCCTGAGACAGAAGTGTCTTGACTTGTTCTTCCAAGCTTGGATTTCTCTCAGAGAGTGGGCAGCATGCACAAGGCCTTGCAGCAGTGCCATCACCTTCAGAAACACCACTAAGATGTGAAAAGGGGTAGGGGAGTTTAGTCGTGTAGCTCTAGCCCTGAGTCTGGCCCTGACCACTGCAAAAGCAAATGGTCGCTTGAAGTTTGTCTGATGTTTCATTTCACCTTAAAGCAAAAATGGAAAGGCCGAGGACCATACCCTGGCAAGCTGGTTACACTTGGAGCAATCTACTGAGATGAATGGGGCTGCTTATGCCATGGGGAACTGAGCAGCAAGCTGCTGCCCTGCACAAAGCCAGGAGAGATGCTAGCAGTGCTGTTCACCCAGGAATTACTTGTACTGTGCTCTTGTGGCAGCCTACCTGTCACTTTCTGCAGCTGTGGAGATTCAAACGTTCAGGAGCGATCTCGGAGCCAGAGTTTTAATTCCTGTTTTCTTCAGGCTCTGTTGTTTTCCAGATGCTTTGCTGTGGAAGAAACACACAGATGACGATGTATTAGGGATTGCACAGAAGCACCACTGCAGAGCTACTTGCCATGTCAGGAGCCCTGCTGACAGCCCCCAGAAATGGCTGTCAAAGGTAATGACATGGGATTGCTCACATGCTGCACAGGCCAGATGCATGAGTGAGAAAGAAAGAAGAGAAGAAAAAAAAGAGGAAAAAAGGAGGAAAAAAAAGGGGAAAAAAGAGAAGAGAAGAGAAGAGAAGAGAAGAGAAGAGAAGAGAAGAGAAGAGAAGAGAAGAGAAGAGAAGAGAAGAGAAGAGAAGAGAAGAGNAAGAGAAGAGAAGAGAAGAGAAGAGAAGAGAAGAGAAGAGAAGAGAAGAGAAGAGAAGAGAAGAGAAGAGAAGAGAAGAGAAGAGAAGAGAAGAGGTGATTTTGATGCACAGAGGAAGCCTGTCTTTACTACCAGAGATCAGCTGACTGGCAGCGTCCTGTATTAGTATGAAGCAGGGTCACAACAAAAATCTCAGCGGGAACAGGAAGGCGGGAAGCCCTGCTTTGAAGAACAGGACATCACGGCCCATCCTGATCCCACAGGGGAGGAAGCAGCTGCCTTATGTAAGGGCAAGTTTGGCTCCTACCTCTGCACATGGTAGGGGTTCTCAGTTCCGAGGAGCTTGGACTTGGAGGAGCTGCGAGATGTTGCCTCTGGCCATGGGTGTGGCTTGAGCACTGCCATAATTTCCTGGCTCTACTGTCTCTGTTGTCCCTGTCAAGCGTTTTGAAGTGGCATTGTTACTTTTTTCTGAGCGCAGTTGCCGCTGATGCTGAACAGCGATTCATTGTTCCTATTGTTGCTTCCGCACTCAGTGGTTCGTAAAAACAATGGTTGAGATGCAACTTCAGCACAGGGAGTCCCAAAAGTGCTGACTCTGAGAAGCTGGGACATATACGGGCAGGAGGAACCACTCCATACTTGCCCCTCTTCTCCCAATGCATATTCTCCTGGCTCCTGTGAGATAGAAGATAGTGGGACTTCTTGTGTGACAGAGTATTGCTCCCACTATGCTCTTCCCCTGACACTACCCTGGTCAACACCAATAGTCAACGTTCAGTCATTTATACTGACAATGCCAATGTCCTCTCAACCGTTGTTCAAAAAACACTCTCGAAGTGTAGCACTTGATCTTCAGTGTCAATGTACATTCCAGATTGTACCATGTCAGCTGAAGAACCCATTCCATGAGAGTGAAGCAATCTTCGCTTAGCAAAAAAAAGACTGAAATAAATACTGGGATCTATAGATATACTCTGTTTGGAACATAACTACTTAAAAAAAAAAAAAGAAAAGGAAAAAGGAAAAAGGAAAAGGAAAAGGAGATCTCTGGTACCAGGAGATCACCTGGTACTTGCAGAGATTTTACACTTCAATGAATTCAAGAATGTTTGAAAAAGAAAAGAAATAGGGAAGATGATGTGATTTAAATGCATTTTCCAACTTTTGATAAAATGTTAAATTAATGTTTATTTAAGCATTTTTTTTCCATTTTGAAACCCTAATTTTACCAGCTGTTTTATTTTACCACAAGGGAACATGAAATAAATGTTTTTTTAAAAATGTAAGAAAGCAGCATTGTTTTCCATCAAATGAATGGCCAAAATCATGAAGAAATTTTGAATCAAAATACATTAAGAAAAAAAATCAAATATATATTTAAAGAACAAGTAAAAAGAGAGTTTTTCAATACCCTTTAAGAATATGCTATACTGTACGTGCAGTTAAGCAATAATTACACAGCAACTCTGTGTTGCAGAAGTATACATAGACTCCAAACAGAATTAAAACTTGCTAAAAAGGCCTGTTAATTGTGATAGGACAGATATAAGATGAGAGAAATCAATGTCTACAAGGCACAACATGCACACTAGATAAAAGAAGAGCCATTGAAAAAGCTTGCAGTTTCCTAAAAGAACTGTTCTTTAAGACACTAAAAAAAAATTACATTTCCCTTAATGAAAGAGTTATTCCCAAGGCAAACCAAGTTCAACAGGATTCAAAATACTTCTGGATTTATATGTTTTGGACATATGGATATCTACGTTTCCCAAATAATGGATAACTTATCTATAACAAAACTCACGGAATGTTTGTATCATTTGTGATCACAGTAAATGATGATGTATGAATATATTGTATATTCAATAATATGAAATTGAATTTACAATTAATTGTAAATTCAATAATATGCTTACTAACTTTATGCCTACAGCATAAAGAATTGAGTGAATTTTACAATTTATTAATACTGTATTAATAAAGAAGAAAACTAAAAATATATTAGTTAATGACAAACTAAATCTCGAAACTTAGAAATTCATAAATAGCCAGTACTCAGTTGAAGAACAAATTTTTAAAAAAGATATTTGCAAACATACTACATTTGAGATTCTATTTCTGAAGCTGTTTCTACATCTCTGAACATTTGGAGAGGTTTGTTCCTGGCCAACAGTTCAAATCATACGTCATAGCAAAGTTTTGGATAAACAATGATCAAACCAGCCTAGAAGAGCAATCAGGAAACGGCCAAGGAGAAAGAAAGGAGAATGATGAAATGTTGATTTGCCCCCTTGTAGACAGTGTAGGGAACCTGTACTGAGCGGATGTCACATTTTTTTAGCAATGCATGTACCCAAATTTGCTTTTGGCAAACATTGCTTAACTGCTGCTGTTTTTCATGAAGTCAATGAAGACTGAGTTAGATAATGAGCTGGCACGCACTTTTGAAATGTTTACTGTGTTCCTTAAAGTAAGGGGAACATGCTGGTTCTTAAACTAATTTGGGTTTTGGTTGTTGGCTTTCCCCTTCTCTCCCCCACTACTTCTCCCCATCTTTGTAATAAACAGGAGATGACTAAATCTTTTGATACATTTTTGGGGGTAGTGGGTGTTTTTGTTTTGTTTCGTTGTTGTTTTGTTTTGTTTTACAATTATACAACTGAAGAATCGGTAGTTTCCAAATGGCAAACAACTGAGCCATGTCAAGAGCCATGTTAATCTCATGTGTTCGGTCTCTTGTTAACAATGAAAGAGGGGGGAGGTGTGGGGAAGACAAAATAAAATCTGTCTGTTCTGGCCTAAATGCAGGACATGAACAAGGAGAGTTTCCACAAACAATGTAGTCTTTTTCTTCTGGTGAGGGGAGGAAAGGGGGTGGAAGATGATGGTAGCAGCAGTTTTGTGGAAGGAGAAGCTGCACCCATCTTGCCAGTCAATACAGCATTCAGAAAGTTTACACAGTGGGAAGAATTTCCCACCCATTGTTAACTAGGAACTCGATTTGAAAATGCAATTTTTTAATTAAAATTGGCACTTCCAGGCATCATGCTGGCATCCACCATCTTGCTAAACACTGAGCTCATTTGTGGTTCCAGCAAACTCACTGTCAGAGGTGACAAACCGATTCCCATCCTGCCACCCTTACTCAGCTCTCAGTCTCCATCCTGTCTTGAGCAAATGGGATATTTACTCCAGTAAGTACAAAGCAAAGACTGTAGGATTTGGCCTCATTTGGCTAGAATCCATAGGTCTCAGTCTTTATTACTTTTAAGGCATTATTAACGGACCAGAATTCTTCAGAAATGTTTGGAGGAAAACAGGGTCAGTAATTTTTGAGGCTTCTACATGCTTCACTACACTCAGATATCCAAAGCCATCATTACAGCTAGAGACCCCACTGCGTAGTTCCTACTTCATTCTCATCCAACCTCTATTCCCAAGAAATAGTAGACTCATTCAAGAAAATAATTTTTCACATATTACCAACAACAACAAATAGCCCTACATAAACAGATGCTGAATTTGCCTATGTGAAAGAACAAACAAAACCTCATTTTGTCGATTTATTGAAAATATTAGTATTTACAATGCATTCTGATTTGAAGGATCTCAAATGAAAACCCAGGTACAGCCCTGCGGATGAAAGGGGGCAAAATATCTTCACTGAGTGGAAGCTCACATTTTATTATATAAGAAATTTTTTCTGAAGATAGTCCCTCAGGAAAAAAAAAAAAAAAAAAAAAAAAAAGAAAAAAAGAAAAATTGTCCATTTTTTTTTCTAGCATGATATAGTCTGAGATGTTGCAGGACAGGCTGGTAGAGGGGTTTTTTTTTAATCATATTAGGATTAATGGTTTTAAAATGTCTAATGTCACTAGGTTCACAACAGAGCATTTCACTTCATCTTTTCGTAGGAACAAAATATGCAAATTGAAAAAAGATCTTCACAAGACTATCCAGTTCATGTGAATACTAGCTAGCAGAGCATGCTGTTGTTGGCTTTAAAAAATCTGTCAACAATTAAGCTCATCAAAAGGAAATTCATAAGCCGATTTAGCAGAAATGTCTCACAAAGCCAGTACACTGGAAGGTACATTTGTGTATTCGGCTCAGTTCTACTCATGAATTAAAGTAATTACCAAAGATTCATATTCTTGTACTAAAAACTTGCTGAATGCACATAATCCAAATATAGAAAGAACCTCAAGATTTCTAACCTACTTCAATTTGGAGTCACTTGCAGAATGATCTTCCAACAGGAATAAATCAATGTTCCCAACCTTCTCACATTATTCTCAGAAACACCATCTTTCAAAATGTAGCATGAAAAGAGATGAAACATATCCAACACCTACACTCAGTGTCCATCCATTGAATTGTTTTTTATGTAGTTTAAAAAAAAAATCTTTCTAACTGCATTTAGAGCATTCCACAGTCTTCATCTTAGCCAGAGGATATAGTCTTAAAAAAAGGGATAGTTCTACAGAGTATGAGAGTTCCCCAAGTCTGGACACCGAAAGAGGCAAGTCAACAAGCAGGTTTAACAGAACATGCCTGTGCTACAAACTGTCTGCCCAGCTTCCTAAAGCCTGTGACAGGGCACACAAAGTCCCATGAAAAAGTAGTATTTTTTCCCATGATTTGTTCAAATCATGGTTAGCAATCTAAAGAAATCTCCTCGGGAAAATACAAAGCGAATTATGGAAATTCTCCCTTCCCTGTTAATTGCATTAGCAGGATCCAGTTTATTCAGAACTTTACACGTATACACCACTTGAGCTTATTTGACTCACCACACAAGCCCTGTGTTGAAGACTTTATTCTGGCTTCTTCCAGTAATGAATTTGTGTTGATTTTGTAAGATCCTGTTCATGACCTTAAAGCTAGTTCATAGGGTCAGACCCTTCATTTTCATTTGTTTGGTTATTGCTTTCTGCCCCTGCTTTTTCATTATTGAAGTCTTACAGGAACTGGACTTCTCTGATACTTATTTGCGAAATTCTTTGCCTTCTGATTTCAGGAATTTTGAAACTCTTTGCTTCAGAGTGTCTGATTACATCTGGATTAGGACTTTGCCTTTAGCTTAGCTTTCAGCAAATGTTTCAGTTTTAGTCTGAGTCACCTATAAAAACAGCACCAAATAAATTCATATTGCCTCGGAAGAAATCTGGGGAGGAACTACCGCTGTACTTTCCACCTTTCTATATGACACTGCTTGTTTCCCATTATATTTGAGCGAAGAGCAGACATTCCCCCTCAAAAAAAAATCAGTGTTGAAAATAAATTTAAAGTTGCAAAATGAATTAGCAGTTTTAAAACATTGTAGTGATTGTGCTATTACTCCTAAAACTCCTAAAACTCCAATCTTAAATCTGGAGTATTCTGGGCTAAGTATATTTTTTAAAAATCCACACATTAGAGTAAAAATAATATAGGTGTGAAACAAGCAATTTCAACCCCACTCGGTAGAGATGCTGCACACATTAGCCATGCAGCCATGATTAATCATAATATTGTTCATGGTCCCAAATCAGACAGAGTGATTTTTAAAGACATCTGTTTTCTTTCACATTTACCACATACATAGATATAGTGTCACTACAACAGAGCTTTGACTCATCCAAAAACATCATAAGTCAACCATTAAATCAGTGAGGAATATGCAGCACGCTGGAAGCCATGGAGAGTGTAAGATCCATACGGCCTCAGGCAAAATTACAGACGTTGCCAGGCCAACAAGTTCCTTGCACACTGCCCTGCCAGGGGTGAGGTGATGCTCAGCAAGCAAGCCTTCTGATCAGCGGGCAGTCACAAAGCCCATGGAAGCTGGTGGACATGACAACTATCTTCTACTTAGTCTAGAAAGGGAGCGGAAAAATACTCCTTTTGTTCAGCAATAAGTGCAACAATAGAAGCTACGGGCTAAATCACCAGTCAGCATGACAAGGCAGTAGGAGGAGCTGGGTGATGCAGCCTGAGGGTTCTTCCCCAGGCAGAAGTGGGAGTTTGACTTTGCTCATTAAAACAACTCCATCTTGTCAGAAGTAAAAACCATGTAAGAGAGCAAGAAGAAAGCCCAGAGTTGAGTCCACAGAGGCTAGTGAAGACAATAACATGGCCCTTAAAGGAAAACAGAACGCTTTGGGGGCAGAGTGTTGGCTGCTGAAGGACTTGTAATTGAATGAACATGAAGGTGTTTAGGAAAATTGGGACTAATGGAATATTATCTTAATCCAATAGAATTGTATCAAGGACATAGCTATGGTTGTAGCTGCTGTGGCTGAAGAAAACACGGAATGAACAGGGCATTTCAAACTGCAGCAGGAAAAGGCAGAGAACGCTCACTGCCAACTGCCCACTATGTACCCAAATGCACAACTGAGGTGCTTAAAAGCAGCAAAGCATCTTCTAGCTCCACACTCCTATTTCACCCTCACCTGAATTTTGGCACCTTACCCAAATGAGAGAAACTGAAACACAGGAAGTCCCACCTGAATTTGAGGAAAAACTTGTTGACTATGAAGGTAACTGAACACTGGAAGAGGCTGCCTAGATAAGTTGTGGAGTCTTCTTCTCTGGAGATGTTCAAAAGCTGCCTGTAAGTGATTCTGTGCAACGTACTCTAGGTGCTTATGCCGAGGGGTTCTGCACGAACATGACCTCCAAAGGCCCCTTCCAACTTTGGTCATTCTGTGATTCTATGAAAGCAATCCTGAATTGCTCTTCTTCAGCTTTTGCTACTGTTTTTTCGTCTCAATATATCCATGTTGCAGCCTCTCTCTATTCCCAGTCAGTATAAAAACTGAGGTGAGGAATTCAGCATTACGAGCTCCAGTTAGAAAGCTGGGTACCTAATTTGAATTAGTTACCTGCTATGCTGCTGTAGCACCATAAGTTTCTTTGCAAATGGTTTAGGCTAACATACTTTCATTGGTACAACAGTACGAAATTTTCACAAAACACCTACTTGATATTTAAGCTGTGTGCAATTGTTGGCAGCCTACTGATATATCAGAGAGACCAGATTTGCAGAAACCTGTTTCTTCCTTTTAATATTCTAAGAAATATCTCATATTGAGTATGTTAAAATATGTATAAACATATAAAAGCTTAGCACATAAAAAGGAAGGGCAAAGCAGACTGAAGTAACCAAAGGACACAGAAAAGGCAAATATTTTGTGCTCAGGCAGTCAGAAAATCATAAGCCTAGAAAGAGCGTGCAGAAAACTGGCTGTTTTCTACCACCAATGCTGAACAATACCCCCACTGCACAGCTTTTTAAATATTTTTTAACATTTATCCCTTTTAAAACATGCAATTGTGCTGTGGACACTAATTTCCTCAGATCCAAGTATAATTAATCTTCTAAATACTTGGTCCATCTCTATTGTAAGCTCTTCTTAAGAGAGCTACAAATATTGCTAATATTTTTGAGTTAATAGTGTGTTTAGAAGGTCATGTCAGGTTATTGCCGGGAGGATTAAAAGATTTTCTTTCCTCCAGAGCCTCTTTGTTATAAGAAACCAAGGAAATTTAAAACAGGATTTATTCCTTCGAACCAGGACAAACCAACAGAGTACCATGGCAAGAGCATAAAGCAAGAGCACGCTGGGCCAGGAGATTTACAAAGAAAGCTTTCTCCAAACTCAAAAGTTAAGCTGAAGTTTTAAAACTCTCAATGCTTCTATATTAAGGGTAGCAAAGACAAGTGGGTTCATAATTATTCACACTTAGTTCCCTTTCAAAAGTCCCTTTCAAGTTCCCTTTCTTCCCCCATACTCAGTCCCCTCTCAAAGACCATGGGTAAGATACAATACTTGGCAAGTTATTTCCTGTCCCAGGTAGACATTTCTGGCACACATATGCTTTATTTTATATGTGTTATCTAACCAGAATTTACCCACACCCTGCTAGCTACCCCACTATTACTGGGCAAGAAGAAGAAATAGTGATGGGAATTAGCAACAAACTGCCAGGTTCCCCCATGGAGATACATGGAAGTTGAGGAGAGAAGGAGAAGAAAAGTAAAACCCAGTCCCAGATGTCAAAACAAACCTTCTCCTTATATATAATAAAAGTTATTAATGGACATTAGATACAAAGGAAACTCCTAGGCCTTAGGATGTTGCCTGTGGAAAGCTTTAAGTTAGGTCTGCACCATCATGTGAGTGTTGTCACAATGTCAAGAGTTAATAGGGAGGAACAGAGTAATGATGAGATCAAGGTGAATGGTAAGTTGCGTTTAAGGGACCTCCAGAATTAGTTCGATTAAAATGGGAATGCCTCAGGTTTATGAAGTACTTGTTTATGTCTCAAAATTTGTTGCTTATCCAACTTATCCAACTTATCCAAACTTACGCAAACTTGTGAACTTATCCAAATTATGTGAAAGCCCAGTAAACCCTGCCTCTGTCAAGGCATTAGATACCACAGTGGTTTCTGTAATTAATTTTTCAGAGTGATCTCTTCAACACAGAGAGTACAGAACTCGCTTTCTACGGGCACTTGATCCTGCAGGACATTTACACTTAGAATTTTTTATGTCTCACAGTGATTCAAGGGGCTTCAGCAAGGCATTCATTTCTAAATGTTGCATCAAACTGGCTTATTGAGCAACAGAAAGCAACAGGATTGATCACATACTCACAAACTGCTGGAACTGGTCCTATAAATATTTTGACCATTTCCAAATGCATGTTTCCTGCCATAATGTATATACTGAAAAAGAACTGATGCAACAACATCCACAGATATATTTATACATATTTAAAAAAGACTTCACCAACAGGTGGCTTTCATCTACTGCACAATATTGCTAACTTAGCTACTGCAACATTGTGAACAGATGTTTTTTAGCATCATCAATAGGATTACTGTAGAATTTACTCATCATAAATCAACACACTGCAATGTCCTTTCTGGTGGGCAGTTAATATATCCTGCTTCCATCAGTCCATCCATATAATAGTTCACGTGAGGATGAGTGAGCTCACTTCTATTTGAGATGACAGCTTGATGCAGCATTTCAAGGCTTAGCCTAGCTTGCCCTTATTTGAGGTCAGGCAGCAACCAGTCCCAGAAAACATGTTTGTTAGATGTGACTGAAAACAGTTTAGCACTTGCATTAAAGTAGTAATTAAACATGAACAGTTTGTATTGATGTTGTTTAAATGAATGACACATTCCATGCCCCGAGGAGTTTTCAGCCCAGTTCTGTGACAGACAAAACATAATAACCGATCCAAGAAGAAATTAATGAAAAGAGTGCTAAGAGGCTAAGTAGGCTATCATTCAGACCGAACTATATTTTGGGGTGCTACTGGGATAATAAACCTTGACAAATAAGGTGGAGCTTAGTCTGATCCAACGCACCTCCTCTAAAATAGCTGGCACAAAGCATCAGATGGGCTTATTAACAACTTCTTCTTGAGAACTGTTATATAATCAAAAGGACTGTAAACAAGAAATAGGGAAAGAAATGAAAAAAAAAAAAGCATAATTTTAAATAAAAATATTATTTACATGCATCTAACTAGAACAATACAAGAAATCTTGAATTGGGATTGCAGGTCCCCTAATCTATGTAAACTCTCTAATTAAAATAGCTTTTCACAGCAGGCTTATTTTCTTCCAGTTTATATCTGCTAGACATTTCCCAGAAAGTTACAGCAATTGATACTGTTGACATCTCTACTCAGAAGTTTCTTCTCTCTCTCTAAATCATAATTCTTAGCTGAGAACCATAAGCCAAATGGCTCTGGCCACAAAAAAAATAAAGGCTAGGTGAGCACTTAGGGAAATATAGCTTTTATTTGGATGTCCAGAAGGAGCAGACTCTTTCCATATGAACACTTTATAGTAGGTCTGGAGGCAGCCACAAAAATAATTCAGCGGGGCGGGAGGAGCACATCAGGATACCTAAGTAGAAATCAAGAGCGCACTTCACATTCTGTGGCACTTAAAATGTGGAGGGAAATGGGAGAGGTGACACATCCTTATTGCAGTTATGATGTCCTAACGAATCACAGTATGGACCCAAGGACAGTGAGGGGGCAGAGGCTGGACAGATATAAACTCCAGGGCAGAAGCCACATCCTTGGAAGCCATCCTGTCCTTCAGCACAGCAGGGAGCTGCCCTTCTCTGCTGCCTCTGAGAAACACCAGGAAGAGAAACACTGGCTGCCTGCATGTTCCCAGTACTCAGAGACATTACGCCTTCCTTACAGGTACAAGGTGGAAAAGCCTGGATACATTAAAATAACTGTGCAGAGACCTGATTTGACCCACTGAATCTTCAGGTCAGCTCCTGCCTAACTCAGCTGAAGTCTCTACAGGAGGTATCCATCTCATCTCACTCTGAGGGTCTGCTATATAATGTCTACACCTGACCCTACAGGCAATGGAGAGGCTCTCTCAGGGCACAGATCATCTGACCTACTTGAGACACCTGCCTTAAGAGGAGATGCTCTGGGCACTAAGTGCCCTTTACCTACTAATGGATTCCCATCAACAGTCTCAGACAAAACAGCCAGATTAGCTGGTGGAATCCCACTCTCAGATGCTTTCACTTCCAAGTATCATTCTAAAGTGCCCACTTTTAGGCATGCTAAGAACTGTCTTCCTCACTCTTAACTGGAATTCATAATTCATCATCTGTCAAATGGAGCTTCTTATTACACCGAGTGTTTGGATACAATGCTTTGGGCATCTAATTCAGAGGTGCAGGCTCTGCTGGACAGACTGCATTCAGCACCACAAAATACATCCTTCAGGCACCTGGATGTGATTCCCAAGGCTCCTGGCTCCACATTAGATACCTGTGTAGTGAAAAGGGAAACTAGTCCTAATGGACAGGAAGAGATGGCTCAGCTTTGGAGAGGCGATGAGGTTACTGTGCCCAAGTGTCCCCCTCACCCTCCCTGCTCTGATATTTGAGCTGTTCATAAACCAGCTGCGGAACTACTGGAGTTATTTAGCGCTTTAGGGGTGGGGTAAACAGCTAGAGGTGATAACCACATTAGCTGTCTCAAGCTGGCAGCAACCCATAAATCAATCAGAGGCCTCAGGCACACTGAAACGGGATACACATACAACAGCAGACTAAGGAGGCAGCTGTATAAGCTAGCCTGTCAGAAACACAAAGACAAGTGCAACATAAGACCTTTGCATATCAACACACTTACAGACTGGGTTGGAGGCTCTACTCCATAACTCAAGTGTCAGGATATTCATCTGCCTGGGCCTCAGTTTCATGTGCTTCTTCAGAGAGATTTTTACCAACATCTCCTAGCAGAATATCAGGCCAATAAACCACCATGAGTTCTGAATTGGGTTTTACTGCCCTCTCCAACACATACCTTTTTCTTCTCTCCTTCCTCCCTCACCCAGCGCTTTTTTTTTTTTATGTTCCACTTTCTAGGATGCTTTTTAGTCCTATTTGAAGGAGACCTATGTCTTTTTTCTCTCTGGCAAATGTCCTAAAACATATTTTATGAAAATCATTCCTCTTCTTGCTCTCTAAATACTGAGCAAAGGGTATAAAGTTGGTGTATCAGAAGGAGGGAGCACAGTACACACACCTGAAGGGAGTAAAGATCAGAATCTCATTCTCCAATCTGAAAGATAAGAATCTTTACAACCGGGTGACCCAATATCAGAAAAAAAGGCCTTTTTCTCATGGCACTTTATATAGCATGAGATATTGTCCCCACAAACTTTTTGGTGCAACAAGTGAGACTGGAAAGAAACAGGACCTCACTCTTAAGTTGCAGGCTAAAGACCAAGAACTTGACGTGGCCAGGACTGAAGGTCACACTCAGACTGACAGGTCCTGTGGGAACTTCACAGGCAGAAACTCTGGCCCAGAAAGAACTAGGGGAAGAGGGTAGGTGAGAAGGTAGAGGAATGGCAGTGAGGCCTAGAGAGGTCTTCACCTGGGAACACGGGAAGAATTTCAAACTCTCAGCACTGAGTACTTATTTTCTTGGGATGAACGCAGCAGCTGCAACAGTCAGAAAAGCAAAAATATCTTGATTGATTCGTCTCGTACAGTTGGAGAGCACTTGCCTTCTCCATTATGTTCAGTATTGGCAGATAATGCAACTTCCCTCTAGCACCACGTGTACTGTGCATACATGCTGAGTCCAATATTAACCTACAGAGCCATTCTATGTAAAAAAAAAAAATGTTTAAGAGCAGTGTGCTTAAAAACAGAGCTATAACCATGTACTGTACTCAGTGTGCTTAAACTAAGCACGTAATATAGTTCAGTGTAATAACTACTCAATACTCAGGTTTCTAACATGTTTGGAAGATACAGAATGGAATAACATTTTGGTCCTGGAACTAATTCTGGAGTACTGCCAGTCCCATGTGATCCATAAAAATTCCTGCGTCAAAATGATGTGTCCTGTTGTCTTGATGCTTTGATCAAGGTTCCTGAGGTTTTTGTTTCTCTGACATCCTCTGCATTAAAAAACTTACACAGAAAAAATATGTTAATCTGACTGCACATTCACTGGAGTTCTGCTCAGGAATCTACTTCTTTGCATTTTTTTTTTAAGAGCAGCACTTGCTATTGCTATTAGCTAATAAATAATGATGAGAAAAAAATAATGAAAACAAACATTCTTGCAAAAATGTCCTATTTCCCTGCAACTGCCTCATAAAGTGACATCGATTAATTTTAAAGCATTGACAAACCGAATACAACAAAGTAATTAACATTTAGTTCATTTGTAAACAGTCCTAAATTACAGACTTCTCAATAATAATATAGGTCCTCAGAAATTCAGTTAGTATCCCCCTCCTATACACTTAAGATTCTGAATATTCATTCAGAATCCAGTCTGAACCGAGGTCAATTTCTTTTGTTATTTTCAGGGTTTTTCAGTTTCCTTCAGCTATTTGCACAGGAGAATGAGAACAGCAATATGCCAGAATGCATAGAATAAAAGGAAAATGCAAATGTGTCCTGTAGTTTCATAAACTCCCTCCTAATCTTATGAAAAGACACTGAAAGAGTAAGAAAAACTAATCCACATTATAACGAAGTAAACCTTCTTAAGATTATTAAGTAGCCTGTGCACTCCTGGTGGACCATTGGTCCTGCTCCCTTCAGCAGTAAGCTCTAGCCAGCAGATGGTAGGTGCTGTAGGGCAGGAAAGCAGCGAGGTGCACCTGACAAGGGAGCATCCTAGGGGAGGATGAGTGTCTGCCTCCCCTGGCTGGTGCACTGGCCA
The DNA here is from genome assembly GCA_003342815.1 of Eudromia elegans. NCBI lineage: Eukaryota > Metazoa > Chordata > Aves > Tinamiformes > Tinamidae > Eudromia > Eudromia elegans. Next base: position 2,632,086 of record PTEX01000006.1, on the reverse strand, counting down.
GGGGAGGATTTGATCCAGGAAGATAGGAATGCATGGCTGGAGACCTCCAGTTGTTACAGACTGAATACATATGAGAGATGAGATTTTTGAAGCCAAATTCCTATTAAAAACAATAGAAATTTGGGTGTACAAATCCCTTAGTCTCTGTCCAGCCAAAGCAATTCCTCTCCCCCCGGCCTCTAGTTGCTACCCATTGGTTAGCACTGCTGGTACAATTTTGTAGAAGGATTTGTTGCACAAAGAGAGAGACTTATTAAAAACAGAAAAGAATGTGTTATGCCTCTGTAGCCAGAATCATAGTTTAGAAATCTGTGGGCTGGATTTTCCTCAATGCTTAAAAGATACAAAAACAGTTATAAACCCATCTGAACCACTTAAGCCCAAGTATATGGCTGTTTTTCATCTCCACTGATTCAAAGGAGATATGATCACTAATGCAACTGGTCTAGCAAGTTTCCATAAAAGACAAAAAAAAATCATGTTTTCATTACTATTTTTTTCCTTTTTTAAACATTTCTTCTCTGTTATATTTTGATTCAGAGAAACTACAATTCGCTTTGGGACACCCTAATCTTATATGGGACTACAAGGTATTTTCATCCAATTTTATGATTATTGTCTTTTGCTATAAATAGCTACAGAGCTAGCACTCTTGAGATCCCTGTTTAACTTTCCCATTTAACTCTACAGCAAGACTGATTAAAATACAAGGATAGTTACTTTCTTCTGAGTAAATAAGGTGAAATTCTTGTCTCTGTCCAAGGTGACTTCTACCCCAGGAGTACCAGCAGCTTAGTGCATATTTGTGACCAGATCCTCAACTATTTGTACAAGCAGCAATTTTACTAGTTTCTATTTAAGACATGCAACTTCAGTTTGATATTTCTGGATTTGCCAGGAATGAAGAAGTGGGGGAAGCAGTTCTTCTAAACACATTCTCGCAGTAGCTGAAGAACAAGTCAGCTGGTAAGTATGCTTATTGCTATTAAATCACTTGGGAAGCAAAGAGGAACCTTTTCAGTGTTTGGAAACCTGTTACTGAATAAATCAGAATTAGGAAATTGTAGCGGTTTCATTTTTTGTTCTATTAGTTCTTTTATTTTTTGTTCTACTGGTTGATGAAGATGAGGGCAAAATTACTTTTTTTTCTACAACAAATCTTTCTGAGATGAACAGAGTCGCCTACATGTCCAACTAACATCCTAGGGCGTTAACTGACAACCTGCCAGAAGCCCAAATTCATGATATTACTGACGCACTGCCAAGATTTACACAGCAATGCAGCCACTGTCCAGTGCCGCTCCTGGGCACTAACGAAACCATCAGGTAGGACCCGAGCAGACCAACAGTTACTGCTGTCTCTAGGGAAGGCTGAGAGAACCAAGGACACTGGCACTGTTCCAGTCTACCTTTCAAACCAGATGAAAATTAAATCGTGTCAGATTGGTCAGATTGTTCTGCTTTGTTCCCTGTTTATGGTCTGAAGAGAAACAGAGATAGATACTGAGTTTAGGGAGGTTTTGACACAAGTTTGACGCAAGAGAGGTTTTCACACCCCTCTCCCTCAACATTTTAATCAGTCAACCAGCAGAAATGTGATCCACAAAATAATAATATGTAATGATTGGTTGAAACTGCATTGCTATTAGTAACTCTCTGGGAAACATGCACCAAATTTGGAGTTGCAAAAGACTACTTAAAATCCAGTTCTACTCTGGGCCTTCAATATTATGTAAAATGATGGATACTCAGGTACACTTCAGATTTGTAAGGCATCCAGCCATAAAAAGCAGTAAAATCTTCATAGAAAAGAATTCAATGAGTTTTTGATTAATTGCTTTGGATCCAAAATCAGTAAGAAGAAAGGAAAAGATAAATTCTGCACTTGCGCAGGAAAGCCAAATACAAAAGTACAAAGCGAAGAACAGCAACCTAGCTACAGAACTGCAAAAAGATCTTAGACATACAACTATGCACAGACTAAGCTGGCAGCATGGTTCTCCTGTAAATAAAAGAGTAGGTGGCATTTGGGACATGTTAAAAGGAGTACCATGGGAAGTAATTATTCCAAACTTCGTGGCACTAGTGATGTTTCACATCAAAGAAAAAATCTAGTTTTGGACAATACACTTCCAGATTTTTGGAGATAATCAGAAGAGTCCAGAGAAGAGCAACAAGAAAAACAGGTTAGAAAATATGACCTGAGAAGAAAAGCTGAAAGATTTGGGTTTGTTTAGTCTAGAAAAGAGACAGAGGGAAGACATAACTCTTCAAATATGCAAGATACTGTTGTAAACATGACAGTGATCAACTGTTCTTCATGTCCAGCAAGGTTACAAGAAAAGGTCCGCTTACCATGTGGCAAAAGATTTCTTAGCTATGAGAACAAAATAACTAACAAAATCAGCCATACACTGGAACAACTCACGCAGGCTGGTCATGGAAACTTCATCACTGGAGTCCATTATGGAAAGGTTAGGCAAATTGATGTCAAAAATAGTCCTTGGCTCTGCCTCAGTACAGAGCGATGGACTGGTCTCCTGAGGTGCCTTCCATTCCTCCTACATTTCTATGATTTACTAAGGAATATGCAGTTTCTTGCACAAGCTACTCTTTTTAGAGGTTTAAACAGTCACGTTGACTAATATATTGCATTTAAAAATCTCTACCCCGATGCCAAATATTTCAAACTCTATTTAAAACTTTACTACTGTAAAAATTATGGTCTAGCAGGAAAATCCAGAAAGTAGCATTCTGCAATATTATTGTAACAAGGTAAAAGCCAAGTCTTTTTAAAAGGCTTTACAAAACTTCATGTGTAACCACAGGACACAGTCAAAGAAGGCCCATGACATTTCTCTGTCCGTAGATAAGAAAACCCCAACACAGTTGGGATTGTCACAGTTTGACAAAAGCCAATACCCAGCAGTGGCTGAAGGCCATTTGGAAACTAATTCAACAAACTGTTGCAGTAGGAACTCTCGGAAGGCCACCATATCTTAACTATAAAAACTAAAATCTAACAAGATGATTTGTTTCTGAAGATTTATCTTTCAGTTTGATATTGCCTGGGAGTATTTATAAGTGACAAACGTGGTCTTTTAATTGAACACATCAGACACTTGATAAGAAAAGAATCCCAGAACACTTGCAGCATCACGCAAGAAAAGCAAAGATTTACTGCATGGACCAAGTTGTATTTCAGGCCTTCACACAAGGTCATAGAAAGTATTCTGAAATTGTGACTGCCACCAAAGAAACTGTTACAGCCCCTTTGACAAAGGAACTGCTTCACGCCATCCATGTGACATATTTATTACAAAGGACCCAACTCCTGTCACAGACTTAACATGACACTGAGCAAAAACAATTAAGACAAAAAGACGACTACTCCAAAAGGACTGGCAAGAATGAGAAGACATGTTAGACACAGCAGTATTATTGGCTATGGCAGGGAATACAGGAAGGCCCTTCGTAAGAAGCATTGTGGTGACTACACCCCATCCAACTGCGAGGAAATTTATGAAAGCATCAGGCCTCATAGAGGCCTGGACAGACCTAACACTGTATTGCCTTGGGTGCAAACTGCCATACCAGTGACTTGGTTGAATTCTAAGTCAAAAATCAAGTAAGGCTAAAAATGTTTAATACTTGAGGAGTATCGCCTGTGAGTCTCCATAAAAGATTCACTGAAATAGGTGTGCTGGTCTGACAAGACATAATTCAGAAAAGCATTTAAGCTTCTGAAGTCTCACCAACTTCAAAAGCATCTAATCAATTTGTGAACACTGTCCTGGTCAGAAAGATTCTCCTGAGTTATTTCCCCTTATAAACATTTCACAAAAGTATCAGAAGACAGCCTGGAAGAATGAGCACTACCTGCAAGAATAATTCATAAAAAGAATAGCCAAGGGACGGGAAGGAGCTCAGGTTTCTTGCTGAAATGTTTAATGAAAGTTTCTGCAAAATGTCTTTCTGTTTTAGGACATTTCTACATACAGATTCTATTTTTCAGAAATCCCATTCCTACATTCCTTGCAAACCCGAAACACCCGCTGACACCATTAGGCAATGCATTGGCATTAGAAATAGGGGACTAAGCCAAGAGAGGTTGTGGGTAGCCAGAGCTGCGCTGGAGACAGTTCGTCCCGGTTCGGTTAAACTAACTTTTGAAATCACAGCTTGTTCACAAACTGCCTATAAAAAACCTCCTAGGGTCATAGCAGACCCTGCTCCCCATTACTGCTGGCACCTCTTTGAGGAGCTGATCCACTACTTTTCAGATGGTAGCACTTCTTCCCTCCTCAACCCTCTCAAGCTAGGACCCAGAAGTCCCTTCTCCAAAGCTCAGAGAAGAAGCTAGACCAGCTTCCTGGCCCAGCCCCACTCCCATGTTCCCAGTTCCCTGGCCCCACTCCCGGAACCAATTCATATGCAAAGGGCTACACATCCTGCTGGTGGAGAAGGACTAGGAGGGACTGTCTTGAAAAGATTTTAAATCTTATTAATGAATACAATACTCGGAACTTCAAAGTCCTACTGGGGAGCAGTATGTGTGTAAAGGCAAGAAAGAAAAACAAATGTATCTTGAATACTGACACCACTAAAGGCAGTGGATGGAAACACCCAGGGAGCCAGGATTTCAATCAACAATTGATTTGAGGACCCATTCTTGTAGGGTATGAAGGAATCTGCTCAATAGAAACGTAGGAAAGGAAGCTACAGATGGAAGGAAAACACAGATCACAATGGCATAGGGCAAGAGTTGAAAGCAAGCCAGAATGAATTATAACAAAAGCAGCAAACATAAACTTGAACCCATGTTAGTCAAAATGACAAAAAGCTGCTGTAGTATTTAATACTGAACAGGAGGCAAATTTAATAGGCCTCCTGTAAAGAGTCAATGAGCACTTCAACTTCTGTTATTTATGCTTATCTAAAAGAGCCCCTTTCCTGTCTTTGCAACCCACACATTTGACCATCACATAATCCAATGTATATAAAAGGCAGGAAGGTGCAGATTCAGAACAATTCTGCTCTCAATCTGGCAAAGGAATTTTGATCCCTAGCCTCAAGCAGAGAGAGCAAATCCAGCCCTGGAAGCTAAAGTCTCTTCTTGACATGATCGGTCGCACTCAAGCAGTTGACAAGACCTTGGGAAGGTTTATCGCCTTTCTGGTCCTGAGCACATGTTACAATTGGCTACATTTATGGATTCCTTGTTTTCCTGGATTTTACCAGGTCTCAGATAGGAATGTTCTAGATGTGCAATGTCTTGGACAAACCCGGAGGAAAACAATCTATCTCGAGCATAAAGCTGTCTCTTCAGAAAATCTTCTTCATATGGGTTTATGTGGAGACATAAACTATGTCACCACATGTTTGTATAACGCTTTCCATGTAGGGAATCACAATGCTGCCCTAAGTGTCACGCCACTTTAAAGCAAATGATGAAAAGCTTTCTTAAAAAAAAAATTAGAGAAATTAGATTAGATTGTGAAGTTGGTGTCTTTGGGCAGAGCTCTGCACCATTCTCTCCACTGCAGCATACTGTTACACTCAGCGAAGCAGACAGATTGAACCATGATTATTATTTTCCTTAATTTTAAGGGAATAATATTATACAGAGGACAAAAGAGAAGAGGATAGAACATAATAAGTATGACTAATAGTTTTAAATTAATCCATAACAGGTCTAAGTCTTTCTTCTGCAGAACTTCCACTGAAATCCAAGGACCAATTCTTGATAATACTCGTAATTTTCCCAGACAGCACAGCAGAGCACTGGCAAAAACCCTCACTCAGTCTTCCCGTCAGTCTCATCAGACGTTGGATGAAGGTCAGAGACAAACCCTCTGAACTATGGACATGTCCCACTGGGGGAAAACCCACTGTGTCTTTTTCCTCCTATCTAATAGCTCTGTAATTCAACGTTCTCTGCTACTCATTCCCTCTTCTGTCTCCTTAAGAGCACGAGTTTCCCTACTTTAGTATAGCCAGTATACAGATATTCCAAAGAAAGGAGCCAAGAACTCTAAACACTCTCCAAATTTCTCCATTGCACTGTTTGGCACAGAAGAAAAACAACTTCTGACATTAAGAGTGTTTTTCATTATGACGAGAAAAAAGATTTGAAACTACATTTCCCATCAGGAATCACAACCCTATTTTGAGAGCTCCGAAGGCAATATCATTAGTTAGACATTACATTACTCTGATTTATGCCATCATAATCACTACTACAAGAGGATCAAAATTAATGAATAATCCTAAAACCATTTAAGTGTAAAATTTTTTAAAAAATAAATAAAAATAAGCAAAGAATGTGATTCTGTGCAACATGCTCTAGGTGACCCTGCTTGAGCAGGAGGATTGTACTAGATGATCCCTAGAGGTCCCTTCTAACCTCAATCATTCTGTGTTTCTGCACACAGGAAGTTTCATCTCCATATGAGGAAGAAAAGTATTATCATACATCAGCACTCTTGTTTTCTGTGAATGCACTTTGTGTCTGATTTCCCATTTCCAGAAAAAAAAAAATATACTTTTGAATATGTTTTTCTTCATTATTACTATTCATTCACTTATAACTGGGGGAATATGAAATAGTTCTTCAAGCCACCTTACATTAAAAGTCTACAAGCAATTGTGCAACCAGACCACACTGCATTGCAAGCAGACCAAAAAAGCATTTGCTTCAATGTTTTGATGAAATGTGCAGAATTATCAAGACCATGTAAGCAACGCTGCATTCCTGTTTGAGATCCTGAAAGGGATACAGTTAACATTCATTGTATTTACAATACATTAGCATGCAATTGAATCTGTGCTCAAGGCATCAGAATGTACTTTTATGAGTACTCTTACAGAGGATAAAGCAAAAAGCATTTAATAGTTGGATAAAAAAAGGTGCTTGAGTAAGTGCAGTAAGTATAGAATTTCACAATCTCCTTTGACAGCAGATCTAATTCACCTTTTGCATCTTTGAGCCAATCTGAAGCAACCCCCTTGATGCCAATGGAAAATTAAAGTGCTCTAGAAAGAGCTGATGAAGTCCTACCCCTTCTGAAAAGGATGGCAGAACTCGCACCGACTTCAGGTCCCATACGTGCCGCTCGCAGGCAGCGCGCTGCTCCTGGTTGCCCTACTAACCTTTGGGACTTAACACATGCCGCGCTTCCCGCTTGCAGTCGTTGAGGTAAACCCTGTGTGCTGTGGAAGGTTCCTGGCCTAAGGTATCATTTCCTTTGTTTACTGTCTGGCTGCATAGATGTCTGGCACAGATTTCAAAGTACAGTAGCTCAAAAATATGCTCGGTGCATACGCGCATAAGACCCGTAGCGGATTGCATCACACGTTCTGCATCTGAAATTAAAAGCAGGCACCTAGTGCTCTCGGTTCATGGTTTGCATGAGTAAAATAATAAAATGCAACCATACCAGCAGTTAGAGTTAGTAGTATAACACTGTTGGTTAAAATGGATGTATTCCATACTAACATCAAGGAAATGAGTTCAGGATATTTTTCTTTATGTGTATTATAAAGAAACATAAGAAATACGCTTAAGAGATCAGTATGGTTCACCCAATCCAGCTTCCATGTTTGCCGGTATTCACAGCAAATGCACGAAATTCTACACTGTACAGTTACCAAATTAATATTTCCTCCACTTTTGCAAGGCTTGGCACAGTCAAATACTTCAAATTCAAAAGCACATTAAAAAGTACTAACTTAGTCTTGACAAAACAAGTGTCTCAGAGCAAGAAGAAAACTGAAGTTCTACAAGTTTCCAGGGAGGTCACTTACTCTATTTGCTGAATTTGATTGTAGTGAATTTCCTAAAGTCACACATTTAAGCTACATTTAGTTTACACAAGCCAGTGTTACAGATTCACAGTTAAACTGCCCAGGCAGACAAATCCACAGACAGAGAATATATCCTTCTTTGCCCGGGTTCAACGGAACATTATAATTATTCCTGCCAGCACATACACAGTTGGTCCCTTGTTTAGATTTTCCTGCCGATTTTGAACTCCAGGCTACCATTACTTTACAACCACCGCCAATCACATGGAGTAAAGGCGTTTGGCTACTGAGATAATAAATACTCTCTTGCTCTACCATGTGGACCCCGCACCGCGTCCCAGGCCCTTGGCAGAAAGCATACATGACAGAAAGAAGGGCACTCCGTCCAACGCCTCGTCCAGCAGATAATCACTATTATTTCTCCTGCAATTGCCATTGCTCCATGAAGTAGCTCTCTTACTGCCTTTTTCAGACCAGGGCCAAATCCCTTCTAAAAGAGACTGATGCAGCCATGGCTTACTGGCAGCACTGCCAGATGGAGTCGCAGTGAATCTCCAGTTGTGATATACTCTCAGGACTGATGCCTTGAATTTCTCACAGGTCACAGATGCTAGAGATTCACCTACAATAAGAGGCACGCAACACAAACTGAGAGAAACACCAAGGTCTTGGGCAGAATAGGCAATCTACTCTGGAAAGAAGATGCTACTTTAACATTAAATATCTTGTCTGCTCAACAAGGTTGAAATCTGCCTTTTATCTACTCCCGCTGGAATTAAAACTATTATGCAGTCTGAACATCACAATAAATCTTAGCCAAGCCAATAACATTGGTATCCCTGATCTAGAAACGCTACCTCCTCAAAATTTATTACTACTGTCATCCAAGGACAGGAGGAAAAAAGAGGAAAAAAAATGTTGCAAATGTGAATAATCTCTACTTAGCATGTTAAATATGACAAAAACCCTGCACTTGTACATAGGTGCACACACAAGCATGGATTTCTACAGGTAGGAGCGTTAATCACAAAGTTCTCAGTTTCCCATATTTTTTGATCAGCTGATCCTAGTGATGATTTCTTAAGCTTGCAGTCCAACCCTGGCTCCAAAACACAGCCAGCCTGCCCTTGCTGTTTGGCAAGAAACAGCAAAGTTGCGTTAACAGTTTCTTTCAAGAATCCATGTAAGTAACTGCCAAATGACAGCTGTAATGACCCTGAATGCATTTCTCCCTTTAGGCTTTTTTGGTTTAGAACCCAGTTGCCGCCTGAGCATAAGAACTCATCTGCTGCTACCAGCTCTTCCTTCACACTGAGCTTTACCCACTGCCATCAGCTGAACATCTTCTAAGAGTAAAGGAAGGTGCCATCTCCTGTTTCACAGAGAGCTGCTCCCACCTGGGATTAGATACACCAGAGCACGCATGAATCTGAGCCTGCTGAAATCAAAGTTTTTCTGTCGACTTCAGCGGGCTTTTGGTCAAGTCTTGAGCGTCTATTTTTATGCATTCACTCATTTTTTCCTTTGTTTATTTAAGAACTGCTTCTCTGAAATCCAGGCAGAAAGACGCTAATGTTTTTGGTATTGTATCAGGGCAAGGGCTTAATCATAAGTTAGATTGAGAAGTGCCACTGGCTGCAGCCAAAAGAAAGAGGTTAACTCTGTATACCACCTGTGCACTGCCTCTCTGGCTCAGCATTGACCCTGGTTGACAGGAACATGTGCCTGAAAATTACACCCCGGAGGAAACTCATCACAACATGAACAATCACAGTAGAATGATAAACACCCACACTGTGCAAGAAAGCTGCCAAACCCTCACAGCAGCCAGGACTCCAACTGCATCTGGAAAGAAATATGCATGCACCAAAAAAATCTGTGTGCGCATACCTGTATATGTACATATGTGTTTATACACAATATCTTATTCTGCTGCATGCCTAGATCTCCATTTTTCACAGAATAATAAAATCCATGTGGATATATCTCTGCTGCCTTATAACAAAGACAAATAACATTATCAGGTTCTCTACGTGCAACGGCAACAGAAAGTAATGACTTCTTGTAATACTTAGTCCTACCCATCCAATGACGTATTTTCTCCCAGCAACATAGCTGATGCATCTAGCTTTGAATAATAACTTGGATTCTCTTTTAATAATTTGTGATTACATGCTTCCACAAGACTATCAAATTTGTGAGAAGGATATTAAAAAAAGAAAAACATATTCTGTAAGAAACTAGTCTAATTGTGCTTCCTTTTAACTAGTGGAAGAAACAATGGGTAAATGTAACACGGCTGAGTTTCTTGCACATGTGGTGTTACGCAAGATTTCTGCATGCAGCAGTTTAAAGTTGCCAGTCATCTTCAAATACGAACAAAAGAGACAAAATCATCTGCGTGGCCTCAAATCTGTTCACAGGCACAGGTAATTGCACAAAAACACAATGAATTCATGCAGAAATATTGCATAAAAGACCAGAAACATTCAGTGTTAACACTTCCTGGGCAAGTCTTTCTGCAAAAGTCCTTGAAACCAAAAAGAAGAACCTGATCAGAAGGACTAAAAACAATTCTTACTTCTTTCATCCAAAAGATTTACTACCTACTGCCACTTCTAATCATCCATAGGGAAGTGAAAGTTCTGGGGAAATGAAGGAATTGAAGGTACTTTCTTCCTCATCATTAAACGTACATGTACCAACCCAAGCTAAACTGCAAGAAATACATTTTCTGTGCTTGCATATCAATCACAAGACACATGTATCATGCATGGACGAAGGAGAGAAGGAAAGAAGTTGAGATGTAGGGATCAGCATGGTCTAAGGATAAATATGTTTGCAATCTGCCTGCAAAAATGCCTGCTGAAACTCCTTCAATTTTGAAGGCCAAAGTTGACAACTCTTAGGTATCTTTCACACCCCAAATGCCAACTCTTCTTAACACCTATGAAACCCTTGGTGCAGCTAGAAAAAGCTGCAGACCAGGTCAAGCAGCAGATCTTGCAGCACGCTGAGGCATTCCAGTCCCTTTGCAATCCCGCCCTGGCCGGGTACATTCTTCCTGCTCTTGCCACATGTGTGCGCTGCAGCATTTAGTCATGTAAACAGCGGTGAGGATGGTTTTGTTTTTGTTTCAAAGACCGTCTGTGCCTGCAGATTTGCCAAAGCCAGATAGATTTGCTAAAGCCAGATGCTGTAACTCTGCATTGCGTTACGGGCAAGATGGGCCAGAATCTTCCAGGCGCGGGGTGTGGTGGGTGCGAGGCCACCTCATTAGCTGTTTGAAGCTGCGTGGGTAGTTTCCATTGTGGTCGCGCAGGATCCACCCAAATAAGTTGGTAAACTGCGTACAGGAATTAGCCCACACGAAATTCCGTGCTTCTACAGCTGGAGAGCTACACATAGACCAGCTCTCTAGTTGGAAGAAAGGTAGATAAGTGTCCAGTTAGAGCAGATTCCATGGCTTTGGCCACAAAGCAAAATAAAATGGATATCCTGCCCTTAAAAAGAGCTCAACTCCCCAGATACAGAAACAGAAAATATGGAAATCCTACCAGTTTTCAGCATTTCCAGACCTTCCAAACGCCCACCAGTAGATACCAACTGAGACCTTGTAAGTCCGATGACAGTCTTCTAGGCAGTCCAAACAGCAGGGTCATCTTAAGAACTACCAACCTTGGGTACCTCCACAACTGGTCAGTGAGGCTAATTCAGTTGTCAGTTACCAGTCAAATGCCATTTTCACCAAGAAGATGCAAGATCCAGGGAGCATGTTTCATTACAGAAATACAATGTTTGTTTTTTCCAAAATGAAATTATTTCAGAATTTCTGGCTAGCAGGTAAAGTTTATTTATTTTTCCCCAGATTAATTTGGATCAAAACCCCACCAAAAAAAAAAAAAAAAAAAAAAAAAAAAAAAAAAAAAAGAGAGAGAACCAGAGATTTTACTCTTCAGCCAGTTTTTAAATGGCAAAGAGTGGTAAAAGAAAATGAGGGAGGAATACTGTAAACCAATATAAATCTTCTTGAGATGTTTATACTGCCAAAATTGTTTTCAAGTAGCCAGAGATGTTGAAACCAAAAGGAACAACCACAATTTCTTATCTGAACCTCTACAGAGGCCCAGTTCAAATTACCAAGATTTAACAAGTTACCACATGTCAGCTGAGCCAATGCAGTCTTTGTACATCCTCAGCCCTTAATTAATACACCATAATGTAGCTCAACATAAACATTTTCATTACAGTTTCATTGCCTTTCATGTACAACAGCCTAAAAGCATACACATTACTACATTTCAGCTGATAGATCTCTGCAGAAATTTGAATGTATAGCTACGAAAACAGGCAATAATTGACTTCCACCACCATTACTTTGCTGTCCTATTGCTGTGCTGTTAGAAGAACCATGTGAGACCAAGGGTCACAACTCTCTTACACAAGCAAAAGCAACAGCTGTTACTCTACTAGTAACTAATTAACTTATCTAATTAAGTAATAATTGGCTAACTACTAGTACTATTTACACTACTCTTCCAAACTGAGCCTGTGCCTTCATTTGAGAATCTATTCCCAATTAGAAAATAAGCTACAAATCACTTTATCTGAGCACATCACTCAGGTAATATAGGGTAAGGAAGGGCTGTTATTCTCAGTTTACAGATTCAGAAATCAACCATATGAAATAGCTTAGTCATACAGGTGAAAGTGTTTTAAAAAAATCTTAACACCTCTACATCTTTTTTTTTTTGAGAATACTTTTTGTCTTAGTTTCCCAAGTTAGTTGTCTGGAGGCTTATGATTATCAAGAATAATGAGTCTGTTGCTATTGATATCAACTGAAGTCTTGCAATTAATTTCAACTGGAGGAGAAACAGCCTATCATCTACAGAGAAGCTTAAAGATACTGACTCTCTTTGCTTATACTGAAAAAAAAAAAGGAGTACTGATATAAACAGGCAGTTAGAGGGAATGCATATGTATGTAAGCATTCATAAGTATGTACATAATTAGACTACATATGTTGTCAAAACAACAAACAAGTTTTATTTCTGTTTCCATAGACTAACCTAAAGGCACGTGAAACATAGCATGTCTAATTTTGCTTCTTGCCTCCTTTCTTCAACTCATTTGACTTATCTCTTTGAAATTATTGCACTTTATTTTTATCTTAAAACAGGGACTGGGGGAAAAAGGTACATGTTTCAACACAGACGTCAATATACAAGAGCATTAGTTGTCCTTCTTGCTCCGCTGTCAAACTCGGGGATCAAATATCCCATAATTTGCCATGCTAAAGACATGTTCTCTTCCCAGTATTCGCTGCTTGTCCTGGCAAGTAATGAGACAGCAAACTTTACATCCATAACATGACTGACAGAAATGTTTTTCAAGGTTTTTAATGTTTTAGCACTAAATATTAAGTCACCCAGAGATAGGAGTATGTGTGGGATCTATTTTTCACCACATTTCATCAGTCTTTTTATACTGCAAAAACCAATGGGGTTACTCTGGCATCAAAGCAGTACCATGGAATGGAGACTCATGCCTGTGGTCACTAACGTGACCTAGTTGTATATACAAAGGGATAAGGATATGGGGAAAAGAATATTAAGAAAGGGTGTGAAAGCCCAAAAGGTCTAAAATTACTTTCCAGTGTGACACTAAGCAATATCTACATTGTTTTTTGATAAATATTTTGCTATCAATTGTTGGACTTGGTCTACAAGTCTGACTTTTCACTCGTCATTTGGGTTAGATGTAGAATTGGACATAGAATGTATGTTCAAATCAGTAATAGAAAGTCACCATTTTGTCACCAAACTCTGCTTGTGCCAACAACAGGCCAAACTGTGTGGCACAAAGAGGTCATGTGCCATCCAAAGCTACAGAGAGAAAAGAGTCTGACATCATTCTAGCCATTAGCCTACGCTGTCTCCATTTCAATTCTCTTTCAGACAGTTTCTTACTGAGTCCAACACTATCTATGAGTTTTGCTCTTGGTTTACGTTCTCACAATAATTATACACAGTAAATGTCAGAGAAGATTCATGGAGACCATGAGGAGATAGGCCAAGTGGTACAGAAGTTGTTTCTGTGCTAGACAAAAACTATGAGCCACGACTCATGAAGTGTTATAGTCTGGAGAAAAATAGCTTGGCAAGTAAAAATGAAGGCCATAAAGCCACAGCCTTTGCTCAGAGAATTCATTTGAATCAACCAAACATGAGAAGGTCCACACTGCCGCTTGCTCCTTTGGACTTGTTTTTCTCAGTTTAGAATCAGATCTGCCTTTGGATTCTTTCTGCCAAACTCTTGACAAGTCTCATTTGAAAACTGACAACCACCAGGAAGCTTTTAACTGTTTTTATATTAATCTACTTCAAACTCATTTTTATCTAGCTAGAGGCAAGGTTTAATCAATTACAGGTTTGCTCTCTAAAGCAGGCCTCAGCTCAGCCTAACCACAGTTTACACTGTGGCCTACATTACTAAATTCCAATGGCATTTAACTTTTCAAGGTCTTTCTTTAGAGTGGTAACTGAGATTTACATGATATACAGACAAGGGTTTAGGAAATGCCAATTGGTTACTCCTGAAAGGATTCACTGATGGACTCCACCACCACTAATGGAAAACTGCAGAATGCACTTAGCCCGGAATGGTGTCAGACATTAGGATTTATCACCACCCATCACACACACACACCCAGTGCTCACATACACACAACCCTTGCGTGCTTACTGGGAAGCTCCTGGAAGAGCCCGGTTTTGCATTCCCTGCAAACCTCCGAATTCCCTTGGATGTCACTGACACTTTGGAGTTGCACAAGCCTAATTCCCCCTCCAACGAGTATCTTCTGCCAGAGCCACAAAAGACATGACTCTCCTACAACTGTTAGCCAGAAGATTTAGCCTTTTTGAGCTCAAATTGTTAAGCTATCCTCTGACTCTGGGAGTTCCAGGTTCAATTCCTGGTAATGATTAGGACAACAGTTATTGCATGAAGAATGTAGAATCTATCTCCAAGTACTTTCAAAATTCTTAATATAGTGGAACACCTTTAGTTTGATTTTAATACGCATAAATATGTAGAGCCACATGATATTTCAAGATATAGTCAGGGAAAGAAAGCATTGAAAACTGATTTGTAATAGGAGAGGCTGATTAATAATAAATGGTTATATAACACAAAATGGCACATAATATTAGGTATCATTAATGGCAATAAAAAACAGATGTCATTTGTCTGTAACAACTACATAAAAAGTCTATTTGTTACCTCTTGGATTTTTTTTATACATATTTAATATGAAAGTTAAAAACTGTAATTTCCATGGCAAAGACCAGTCAAAGATATTTTATGCCTAAGCTTAAAACATTCAATAATTTTATAAAGATGCCTTAGAGTACATGAAAGCTGCAAGCAACTAAATCAAAGGATCACATAATATTATGTGTGTATTTACAGCTTGTGTTTAGGAGGAAAAACACATTCGGTGAGAGAACACTGTCTCTTCAAGCATTTATACAAAAACAAACAAAAAAAAAAGTAGAGTGGGAATTAATGATACTTTACAAGCAAGAACATACACAGCAAAAATTGCATAACCACCCCGCAAGGCTTTCTCTTTGCCTCCCTTTAAAAGACCTGCTGGGAAAAGCACATCAGGTCACTCCTAAATATAGTTTGGTTAGTAGGAAACAAATGGTGGTAGGGGGGAAAAAAAAAGGCTATTGGTCTTCAGCAGCACAAGTTTAAATGTTACCTTTTCTATTGAAATGTATTTTTTTCTTATATTCTGATTATTATTATAAAAATCCTGACTATACTTCAAGTACAGAATTAAATGAAATTATCTGCTTTACTGCATTGACTCAAGGGAGGTCACTATGTGAGCACCCATTCTTTCCTAAACTGAGCCTAACATAAAAACTGGTTAAAACTCCAACTCTGAGAAAAAATATATATGTGTGTGTGTGTGTGTGTGTGTGTGTGTATCAGGTCAGGATCAGGATCAGGATCAGATCCAAGTCAGGATCCAGAAAAGTCACATCAGGTTCCTCACTCTGCACCTCACTCTCCACACATCCTGAAGTCTTTTTAAATCCCACTAAGCACTTAGGGCACTCCAGCTCCCAGGCTAACCAAAATATTTAAAATAATTTGAAGTATATAACCTAACTAACCCCCACCCTGTGAACATACTTACAACCAAAGGACACAAAATGTCTTTGAAACATTTTAAGTAAGTGGAAAATTTTATTGCCTTTGGAAAGAGATGAAGGCCACTGCACAAGTAGATTTGCTCTCGTGTTATCAGCTTCTTTCCCCTGCCTCCACAAGAACACATTCAACATTGTATGCCAGGGTATAATATTATATTGTAGGTCCAAGCATCCCCCTCCATTCCTGCAACCACAAACTTCTGCAAACAGATAAATTAACAGAACTCAGCATGTAGAGTGGTTACAGTCTTTGTCAGGAACAGCAGAAGTCTCCTTTTCTATTTAAGTTTAAAAAGATAAGCTAAAGCAATAGAATGACTTGACTTCTTTCTGCACAGAGAAGAAAGTGCAAGCTGTTGCAGAAAAAAAAATAACATTTACCGGGGATAGACAAATTTTAAGAGAGGCAAGTGTGAACAAACAAAAGCTGTTTCACAAAACACCCTAACAGGAATATGGAAAGGAAATGCCAGCGTTACATTAACAACTTGTAGTTACTGGCAGGTAGTTAACTCTTTCAAAATTGGAAATGCTGAAAACCATGGGACTGGATTTCCTCACTTCCCTGCACACCACCTTCTGTTTGGTCTATCATGGGAAAATCCCTTTTGTTTTAGTCAACTTCAAAGTTTGTTTTGGTGCAAAATTCCCCTCGGATGCAGCTCTGTGACCACATGACCTGAGCTGTCGTGTGGTTATGCACATGCTGGAGCCTCTTTTGCAATGTATGCTACGCGCGTGCCAAAAGCACTTTCACCAGCAGACTGCTGCTGATTGGGAAATGAGGTAATCTGACCAACCACCTACCAGTTAAAGCTGGAACACCAATAAAAGCCAACTAGAAGAGCAGACAAGCAGGGGTTTATAACCTGAGAGAAAGCAATCATAGCATCAAGAAATAGTTTCTGCATATGAGCAGAGACCCCAAAACAGCAGCTTTGTACAGGGCTCTGCTGGAAGACTGGCAAGGAAACATTTTACTGAGACTATCAAAACCAAGCAGTTTGTAACAAGTCATCTGGTAGAGATTACAAAGTTAGATGACCGCTGGGCAGGCTTTTCTGGAGCTTAGCATGGCCACAGGGCAGTTGTGGGCCCGCATCCATCTGCAGACCTACCTGCTAGAGGTTCACTCATGTTCACTGGGGCCACCTGAGTACATCACTGCCTACATCAGTGACTGAGCCCTCTCAGGCCACCTTTGCTGCAGTTCTCTTCATTATAACCCCATGATCTGAGGACAAAACTTTGTGCAGGGCCATTTCTGCTCAAGAGCAGAACTAAACGTTCTGGCCAAGCAGTAAGGATATGGGCTTTGAGAGGCAGAAGATCTATCAGGAGCAAATCGTTAGAGAGTCACTGCATCGAGTGCATTTTGAAATGCTCCTTAGCTGCTCCACAATGTGCTTCTGTACACTGCACCATATAATTTCTCAGGGCTGTAGGTGGACCAGCTATTTTTAAAGTACTGTAGATGAGTTCTGGCCAGTCATCATTCCCCTTTCATTTTTTCTTATTTTTGCAAAAAAAATATCTGAGCTGCAACTCAGAAAAAATTACTTCTGACCCAAAGAAAACTAAGTCAGGGTTTATATAAAATTTACACTGAACACAAAGTTAAGTCTAAGTGCAAAACAAACGTATTTTGATAAGTGATTAATAAATATATTATTTGTCAACCCACTGGAGCTGCATATTATGGTGACTTAGAATTCACTGAAATGGCTTTTAATTGTCCATTATCTGTGTACTGTTTTAACTGTTTATACCTTTTAGTCCTCACGTGTGCATCAAACTCTGCAAGAGGTGTTTGTATTTAGGGAAGGCATAGTAATGAAATCTCAACATAATGTGAGTGACTGGATACGCTTTAATTTGTGCATGAATTAAAGTACTTAAAAGACTAGTCTTTAAATAATTGTCAACGTATTAAGCCCCCAGCAATGATCCATGCATATAAAATATACTAACAAGTATAGGGTTGCAATGTAAAATTATCTTTTATTGCTGTGAAACATGGAACCTAGTGAGCTGCACAGCACTGCTACATGCTGCTAAAACCTTTTTCTGCTCAAAGAGTTTGCAACTCGGCCTCAGAATGTATTTGGATAGCAAGGTATCCCATTAAATCTCACTGGCAATGGTAAGAGGAGGAGGGTGGTTGCAGTATGTGTATCCTCTGTTATGCTAAATCCCAGCAATTTTCTCCTGGTAGGGGCAGATGCTGGCCTTGGGGCTGCCTTCTCCTGGGGCTCTGCTCAAGTAGCTATTGAAGAGCTCATCACCCTTCCCCAAGTCAAGCTGTCTCATATTCAGACTCCAATAGCTGAGCTACTGTAGGAGAAGGGTTATGAACTCTAGAACTGCCACGACTCAATTTCAAACAGATTTTGTGCCAGGAGTCTTGCACAAAAGCTTGTTTACAGATTAGGAAAATGAATAGAAGATTAAAAAAAAAAAAAAAAAAAAGGCAGCTGCTTCTGCATCAAAATTTAACTGAGATCCAAGATCCAACAACTCATATCCAAATATAGACTTAGGTACATAGGAATAAGTCAATTTTAATACAAAGAGAATTCCTAGAAGAGTATCACTGGAGCTTTATTGACTAGTTAGACACATAAGCTACATGGCCAACTTATCCTGGAAAGCATCAGACCTTCTTTCACAACCGACTGTGATCTGGTTAATAAGATAAAGACTGGACACAGCACATTCATGCCGCGTGTGCTGTCTGGGTCTGAACTCTGGGCTAGCTCCAACAGACTTGCCATTCCTGCATACGGATTAGTACGCCCACCTGTCTCATTGTCGCTCCTCCTCTCCTTCTGAGACCAAACACCAGTTGTGTTAGCAGTTCTTCCCAGTTTACTCTATTTTGACTTTGAACCGGAGCAGAGTAGAGAACTGCTCATATGGCAGGTCCCAACCTTGCCCAGAACCAACAATTTACAGTACTTTCTGTCTCAATCTCTTTGCATACATAAAGAATCACAGACAAAGCTGCCCTTCTACTCCAGCTCTCTCCTAGCCCCAGGAGCTCTGGAAGGGTACAGAATCCTCAGTAAGGAAACTCACAGTTTAGGGGCTGACATTAACTTTGTGGACATGCACATGTCCTGACACTCTTCACTCCGTTTCTGGATAAGGAGTTGCTTGTGATTTGGCTCAAATCTTTTCAATTTACATCTCTTTCCAACATCTCTCATTTTACATCTCTTCCAACAGCTATATCTGGATTGGGACTACTTCTCACCGCAAGTTCTACGTCAGTAATTTGCTGCACTGAAGATGTTCTCAGGTGCAAATTTGCCCTACATCGTGTTGCCCAGGACTTGGAGTCCGGGCATGCACTTCTGAGCATCACTGGTAAATGGAAAGCAGTATTATTTTGGTGGACTCAAGAGTGATGTTGCACCTGGGACACAACGTAACGCAATGTGAATAGGCCGGCATGGTTCTCCTCTGCAAATGTACAGTGCAGCCCCCCGACCTGCAGCTGGTGCAAAGCTTCGCATGGTGAAGATGCGATGCAGACATGCAGTCCTAGAACCACATGGGATCATGCCCTGGCGAACTCTGGTCTTTCCCTCTTTGCATTGCAAATACATTCTGCATGTTTACACGGCACATGGAGCATTTCGATATCTTACTCCATCAGTTTTCAGAGTTGCAAAGTCCTCCAGGATCACAGAAAACCTCTGGAAAGGGGGAAAAGAGTGGGAAGTAAGGATAGAAATACAGAAGAATCACCAGTCATTGTGTATGAACTGCTTGAAACTGTTGCAGAAACCCCAGGCGCAAGTTATGATATTGAGTTAAATTCCAGCACCTCTTACTCACCCTGCTTTTGCAACATGAGTAGTCACGCACGGAATAAGATACTGCCCTGCTTGAGACATTTACCATGTCCTGGCCCACACCACATGAGGGATTTTCTGTCCCAAAAGCAAAGAAGAAAGAATGAATGAGAAAGAACAAGAAGAAGATGGCTGTGTGGAAGTTCAAAATCAACATATTATTCACAAGACAAAAGTATGAGTTCCATTTACCTATACATTGAACTTTGAATTTCATGATTTCCAAAGTATATATAAAATGTTCTTTTCAGATATTTGCTTAGAGACAGAAGATTTTGCTGAATATTCAGCAAAATTGGTGGAGGTGGTCAAATATTTTGCTTTCTCTATCACCTTTAAGCTTACTAGAATTTTTCCAGCTTTGTTCTGTCTCTGGCTTAGTTTTTTCCCAAATACTCTGTAATAAGTGTGCCCTATCCAAAAGCATGGGCTAAGCAGACTTTACAAACATGTGAGGAAAAAAAATAGGAAAAACAAACAAAAAACCAACTCTTGCTCTTCCATTCTGTCCTTACTTCTCCAATGCATCACTGTTGCACTTACATTTGCAACTTGCACCCCCACTGAGAATGCTGGGCACATTAAGGGATAGCTCAAGCAAACCAAGATGCCAGGACACTGTTTTATGCATGATGATAATGATAATGGTACTAAAACTACAAGAAAAACTAATTGAGGAAGCCAAAATATCTAAACAGGCCTCTGTGGGGGCCTGTTTAGAGGAGGAAGGAGGAAGGGGAAGGGATATCCAATCCATCCCTTTTGGATGACCATCCATGAATATCCTCAAAGACTTTTTCTGATCCTTTTATGAATTCTTTAAATTTTTGACATCCACAGTATCCTATAAAAACAGAGTTTTGCTGTTTGCTTCCTTTGTTGATTTAATTCTGAATTTGATCATTTTAACTGATGACCTCTCACTGTTGTATTGGGAGAAACAGGGAGTAATTGTCGTTTGATTCCCTCTTTGCAGAACTGATAGGCTCTGTGTCCACTAGCTTCCCATTCCATTGCTGATACGTGATGTTCATTTCACATGTCCATAAGCTTTTGCTATAAATCCAGTCTGTCATCAAGGCTGATATTATCTTGCATAGCCAAAACAGAAAAACTATCATTATATCATATATCATTATATCATAACTGTTTTCTAGCTTCAAACAAGTCTTTAAGAACTCTGTCATTTTTCACACTTTCCAAAATACCTTTTTCCTGCTAGTCACTCTGTTTTTGCCAAAGGCTGTATAGTGCAAATTAACTCATAAACTTTGGGATTTAAGCCTGATGGTGAAGGCCAACTGCCCAGTTTACCACAGCCTGGAGGGCAGGCATTCACAAATGGCAGTCATATTTATAATAACACTTTGTTAAATGGCAAAACTAAAAAGAAGGTTAATGTTGCCTAAAGCAGATCAGATGAATAAGGTAGTCACTGTAGTAGTTTTAGCCTACTTTTCAAGAGTTACTGGACAACATGTGATTTATAAGCAGAACAGAGCTTGTATATAACTCAGGAAGCATGATTTTCAAGAAATTTCAACAAATCTGAATTAAAAGCCTTAGGGTCCTTTCAGGTTTTGTTGACTATTTTTCAAGAATTTGTGTATTTTATGCAGCTGCATGTCCTAGGATTTCCAAAACGGGTTGATTCAGACACACCCAAGTATTCTTGTAGGGTTCTGTTATTTTCAAAGTGTTCCGTTAAACTGACAGTTATGATTTGGCCACATTCATTACTTACTTTAACTATCTTCACATGTTTTAGCTATTATCTTGGTCTTGATACTGTGGAGCTTCCCAGCAATGTCAAGAAACTTAAGACTTGATTCTGCAGAGAATCCATGGCCCTGATCCAAAGATCCCCATTGACCTCGGTGAATTTTGGATCAGGCTAAATGTCAGGAACGCCATCAAGATCAAAGGGAAAAACATACCTGACCTAGACGGATAACACGCTCTGTATCTTCGTATTTTTCTGCAATAATATTATAATGCCCACTGGATGAATTTCTGACCCTACCAACATCACTGACCAACCTGCTGTGGAAGACCCAAGCAAAAAGGTTTCACTAATATTTATGTCTTAAAAGTCAATCTCACTTAGGCTACATTTACGATTTGAGAATGACGCGTCTCAAAACTAATCAGAGTGCTTAAAAGTGATTTTTCAAAAGAAAGATGTAATGCGTGGAAAACATTGAATATGTAAGCTTAGGCGATCATGTCCAGTTGTTCATATATCTGATGCAATTTTCTTAATGGTTGCAGCATAATTCTAAATTACTAACAGGGCATTTGTCTTTTCCATTTCTTTTCTTCTCTCTTTTTCCTTTAAAAATGCAGCTGCAAATCAATGCAAACTCATTCAGCAATTACCCAGGAGAAAACTTCTATTTTGCAAAGTGCACATTGTGCTTGCGGGACCTCTCTGAAAACTTTTAACAATGTTCCACCCTTGGGCCTTTCCATCCTGCAATCCCTCGCTTGAAAGCGTACATTCTCACTAGCTGTCCCTTTTTAAATATGCTTTTGTAAAACTGCATTGAAGTGAAAAACGTACAAGAAGAACTCTCTTTTATTATTTTAAATAGCAAAGGTAGCTCTCCTGCGTTGATCCTGGCGTCTTAAAGATTTTTTTTTTTTTTTTTGCCAGAAATAGCAATAAAATAGACCAATTCCCAGTTTCCTATGTTACAGCCAACAAACTGATTACATTATTACTGGATAACATCACCTCTTTGGAATTAGGCTGCTAGCTGAGGTCTTATTATAGTAGTGAATTCACACCGCCATGGCTAGCAATGTCAGCACTTCTATTATAATGGTCTCTTCCTCCTCCTACTCTCTTTTTTCTCAAAGGACGGCAATTTGGACATGAAAACAAACTTAACATTGAGGCTGGTCATGAGATGGTCCCTATCCATGAGCCCAAAGTTCATCATTTTAGCACATTTCTGACAAATAGGTTTGGATTTATTTTTTTAACTACCAGCTCAATTTGGCGTTATTTCTATATTCATCACTTGCATGTGTATCCAGAGAACATGGCACTCACTCCCAAAACTTTATGGGCCTGAGACCCTTAATAAACGTCCTTTCCATGATCACTTCATTTTCAGGAGCCAATGCAATTAAAATTGTGTGCAATATTGCAGAGCCCGAATATGCAGTTTGCCAAGTTTGCACGTCAGAAGCGACCACAGGAGCAGTGTCACGTGCCAAGCACGTTCCTTGGAGGGAGCCGCAGGTGCGGAGCCCCATGCTGGGAAGGATCCCCAGAGCAGTCGCAGAGGCGCTACCTGGATCTCCACGAGCAGAAGCAGCAGAGCGGCCACACGCAGACCCTGCGGCGCTCTCCGGCTGGGATGTGCCACCACGACAACGTGGTTAAAACCGGGCACGGGGCTTCTTGAAAGAGACACATGGTGAGGAGGGCCTCAGGTGCCAGCGCTCACATTCTGACCTCAACCTCCCTTGCAGCTCTTATCCCTTTCCTTCTAGACCGCTCGTTGAGGGGCCTTAGCTACCCCGGCGCACCCAGAGGAGCTCCCCTGCCCCGCCAGGCCAAGGAGGCCAAGCACGAGGCGGGGGCCTCCAGGCAGCCTCGACGCCCCGAGGCGCCTCGTCCCGGCGCGCCCCCCCCCGGCCTCGCGCCCTCCTCCCGCGCCTGCCACTTACGGAGCGGGCGGCGGCGGCTCCTGCGCGGGCGCTGCCGCCTGCGGCACGGGCCGTCGGGGCTCGTCGGGGCTGGGACGCATTGCGGTGCTTACGGCACTGGCTCCTGGAGCGGGGGGGGGGACACATATTTATTCCCAAAGAGGAAGAGGGAAGGAGCATGTGCGCCCGGGGGCGGCGGCGGCGGGGGGGGGGGTTCCCAGCTCGCCTCGTCCATCCGCTCATCGGCGGCCGCCGCCGCGAGGGAGGGCGGCCGCGGCGGCGCTGGCAGCCGCGCGGGCCGGGCCGGGCCGGGCCGCGGCGCCGCTGTCCTCGCGTGAACCCGGCGCCGCTGCCAGCGCCGGAGCGCGCGCGAGGCGAGCGCCGCGGCCGCGGCGGGCGGCACCGCGGGGGCGGGCGGCAGCGCGGGGGCGCGCGGGAGGGGGCGCGGGCAGGGCGGGCGAGTCCCCCCGGCGCAGAGGCTGGCGAGGTAAGCGAGGGGCAGGGGCGCGGGGGGGGCACGGTCACGGCGGGGACGCGCCGGCGGAGCGGGCGAGAGCCCCTCGGCACCCGGCGGGACGGGGGAGAGGGGGGAGCACGCAACGCTGCCGGCACCGGGGCAGGGCGTGAAGAGCAGCCCCCTCCTCCCTCTCCCAGGCCCTGCGCGTTTGATATAAGAATAATAATTTTTAAAAGCCTCCCCCGCCGTGCGGAGATGCGAGCTGGGGTGGGAGGGGGGTCGCTGCTCTCAGCGTTATCGCCGCACCCGGCAGCTCCTGGCAGCGGGCGGCCGTGTCAACCCCCTCCTCCGCCCGCCGCTGCCGCGTCCCCAAAGCCCCCGAGGAGGGTAGGGGGGACACGACACATCTCGCCTTTTCCTGTCGCTGCAACGGCCCTTGTTCCTCTCCCCCACAGTCGCGCCCCGCATCCCCGACGCCCTATGTCCCCGGGGCGGGACAGGTCCCCAGCGGGGGGGAAGCAGGCGCTGCGAGCCCGGGCAGACCCGTCCTGCCCCCGGCGCCCGCGCGGGCTGCCCGCAGGGGAGCCCCTGGCCAGCCGCGGGGTGTCCCCAGCCTCACGGCGGGGCGAGCTGGGCAGGGGCTTTCACGGGATTTCTCCCCCGGAGTCGGGGACGAGCTGCTCGCTGCGCCGGCCGCGGAGCGAGACGAGCCCGCAGAGCTGCGGGTGTCTCCGGGCAGCAGGTGCCTCCTGGCCCCTTCGCTGCCTCTGCGGCAGCAGCGCCCGAGAGAGCCCCGAGACACCACCTTAATAGCCGTAATAATTAAAAACAACAACAACAACAAAAACCTCCTTCTGCCTGGCCTTAATGATCCTTTACACACATTCCCCGCCCGCTCCCTCCCCCGTCCCCCCAGTGAAGGGCACTGATTATTCGCACTCCTCTGCTCGCCGAGAGCGCAGCCTGATGAAAGGACTTTATCCTCGAGTGACTCCAGCGCTCGCTCCTCCTCCCCCCTCCTCCTCCTCCTCTCCCCAGCCCGCCGGCCGCCTCGCTTCGCTCTCAGCCCTAATTGGGCTCTTGCTAATATGATTAAAGCCCAGTTAAATGTTTCTTGATAAATCTTGTCAAGAGAGGATCCCCCGCGTCCCCTCCCCGCTCCCTGTTGCCTGTCAGAGCGCGGTTACAGACAGGACATGCCCGGCTCCTGCTGTTCGCACTCGGCTGGGAAGCTGGCATTTCACAATTGTCCCTTTAACGGGCTTGTTTTGGAGCCGCTCCTGGGGATTGTTCCTCTTCAGGCCGGGCTTGCTGATAAGAACCGCCCGTGGCTTTTATGTAACACGTTAGGATTTGGTCCCGCTCCCAAAATCGCGCTGTTTCTTTAGCCTTTTCTTTCATCCCTCCCCCGCCTCCCGCCTTCCCCTGTGGTGAGCGCTTAGGAGCCTCTTCCCGGAACGGCTCCCGCTCCATCCGAGCCGCCCGCGGCCAAGGCGGGCAGGTCGCGGCCGAGCTGCGCAGGGGCGCAAGGCGGCGGAGCCCCGCGGGGGGTGCGCGCTGCACCCCTCGGCGCCCGCTCGGGGCCGTCGGGCGCGGGGTTTAACCCCCTCGAGCCCCGCAGCTGCCAGGCTGGGAAGCCGGTGAAATCCCAAGCAGTTCAGGAACTGGTCAAGGGTGGTGGAGAGGGGTCCCGTCCGCCGCCCCGCGCAGGGTGCTGGGCTGCTCCGCGGCGCTGCTCGGGCCTCGCTCCTTGTTTTTTTTGGTTTTCTGTTTGTCTTGAGGGCGCTGAGATTTGACAGGGGCTTTCGAGGCAGCGCGATGCCTGTTACTCTAGTAGGCTTAGGGGCTGGTGGTTTCCCCGGGGGTCTGCTTTTCAAGGGGGGCTGTTTTCTTCTCTCTCAAGCCTAGTCTTGTGAGAGGCTCGATGCGCTCCGGCCCGGGCAGCGGCAGCTGCCGGTGGCCCTCGAGGGAAGCAGGAGCGGCGCCCGCAGCGCGGCTCCTCGACGGCCACGCGCCGATGTCCCCGTGGGAAGCGAGGGCGCAGCCATCGGGACACACCGGCCCCCGGTCCCCTGACTCGCTCCCGTTACAGCCCCACGGGGGCTCCCCTTCATGCCCGGGGCTCGCCCCGCCGCGGCGCCGGCCCGCCAGCCCTCGGGTAGGAAGCATCGGGTGGAGGGGGTGCAAAAACAAAGAAACGAAAACGGGGCCCCAGCCGGCGGGAGCGCAGCCCCGGCCACGGCGCCGGCTCTTCCGCCCGAGGCAGAGCCGAGCGACGGGTCCAAACGGGGACCTGCCGCCTCATCGAGCCGCAGAGCCCCGCAGAGCCCCGCGGCGCTCGGCCGCGGGGCACAGGGCAGAGCCCCGCCGGGGCGAGTGGGGAGCGGGTCAGAGCCCCTCCAGACACACGAGGAGCGGGTCCCGGAGCCCCTCCAGGCACATGGGGAGCGGGTCAGAGCCCCTCCGGACACACGGGGAGCGAGTCCCGGAGCCCCTCCAGGCACATGGGGAGCGGGTCCCGGAGCCCCTCCAGGCACATGGGGAGCGGGTCAGAGCCCCTCCGGACACACGGGGAGCGGGTCTCGGAGCCCCTCCACACACACGGGAGTGGGTCAGAGCCCCTCCAGACATGCGAGGAGCGGGTCTCAGTCCCGCCAGACACACGGGGAGTGGGTCTCCGAGCCCCTCCGGACACACGGGGAGAGGGTCTCCGAGCCCCTCCGGACACACGGGAGCGGGTCATAGCCCCTCCGGACACATGAGGAGCGGGTCTCAGATCCCCTCCGGACACACAGGCAAAGGGTCTCAGCCCCACCGGACACACGGGGAGCGGCTCAGAGCCCCTCCGGGGCGGGCGGGCAGCGCAGGTCTCAGCCCCGCCTGGGCGCACGGGGAGGGGCGTCCAGGCGGAGGGAGGTTTCCTGCGAGGTGTTTCGCCCCAGCAAGGCGTCTGTGCCCGTCGGGAGAGGTCTCCGCGGCGGTTTGAGGCTGGTTCCCTCTCCTCTCCGCTTTCCTCCCGCCCCCCACCCCGTCCGGGGGTCTGAGTTTGTGCAAGACCACAAGGGCTGCGGCCCCCTCGCCCCGGGGATGTTGATTTACCCGAGGAGAGTCCCAAATAAGAAGCTGTTTGTGCTCAAGCTGGAACGCTGGAGGCTTTCTAAGAATGGCGCTTTTCTTAGTCGGGCTTTTTTTTTTTTTTCTTTCATTTTATTTTATTTTTATTGGTACGTCGAACTAGTCTACAGCATTGCTGGCGCCTCTCCACCAGGTGCCTGGGGCTCAAAGGAAAATTCAAATGAGCCCTAAAATTATGAGACAATTTCCCTCCCCTCCACCCAAATAAAATAATACTACGAGATAGAATTGCTACAAAGGGGTTAGGAAGGGATTCAAGCAGAAAAACAGATTCACCCCATCAGAACAAAGTGCATCCAGAAAGGCCTCCCTCATAAGGGAGGGAATCAAAGAGGCTGGAAGATGGAACTTGCCTGGTTTGGGAGCCAGCTTCTGACATGTGGTTACCACCCACGGCAAACGACTTGACCCCATGATCCAAAATGTCCTTTCTAATCCTCTTCCCATAAAATAGTAACTTGCCTGTCTGTGCACCAAAAGAATCTCAAAGTGTGTTGCCCACATTAAACTTTTATGCCTCAGAACACCCTTGTTACTGCTCCTTGTTCCCATTCCGGAGTGGAACTAACCAATCATCTGCTCCAAGCTCCAGGTGTGACGCCTGGAGCTAGCAGGACTTAGTCACACAGGACACCAAGAACTAACCACCCGGCAAGTTCTTACTTACTCCTCAAAGAAGACTGGTGATTTTATGGTCTAGGAAACGTCTACCTGCAAACACAAGGGGCTGCTTTTCAAGATCCAGGAAATACCAATTCTGGATGTTATTTTAAAGCTAAGTACACAGTATCAGGAAACATACCTGGAATGAGAGTTTTTATGTTTTAGACTCGGGGTGTTTGACTGCTACAATTATTTAACTAAACTCCCTTCAGTGCTAGATAAGTAGCCCCTGTTACTCTCAGAAGAATTGAGGTGAGCTTGCTGAGGGATTTCTTGCTCACCTGACTTACAAAAGCAATCGTTTTCTTTCTGAGTAAATAGAGAATAGTGACTCATATTTGTGCTTTCGATGTAGACAGAAAACCTAGACACAAATCTACTGGCTTTTCTTATGCAAATCTTCTCACGGGATTAGAAGGGAAACAGCAGTTCCAACCTTAAGATCTTTTTCTTTTTTAGAGGCAGCCTGTTGTATAAATCTGAAACAGAAACTGTTTTCATTTGAAGATCAAATAGAAGTTATCTAGCAAAGCTGACAAACAGAGGCAGGATAATCTGTTTGCGTTTTTGGGAAATGGATAGCTCTGGTTTTGTTTCAAGGCAAGTTACTTTTAAATAATATTTAACGAAATAATTGACCTTGATGTTTAAACTACAACTTCCTTCACGTCATTAAACCCCCTGTTATTTTAAAAAAATGTTTAGTATCTGAACTCTGGCGTTCATTCTGCTGATCTCCTAATAACATTTGTTTCTTGTGGAATTTTGTTTAGTGAACTCATTGGTGAAAGGAGGGAGAGATTTCAGAACAATATGAGCTTTACAGCTCCCTTGTTTTCTTCTTTCCGAAAAATATCAAGAAAATAAAAAATAAAAAGCACAGAATGACTTTTCAGGGATAATTTTTTAGATGGAAGGAGCAAGGAGAAGCTTTTTAGTGTGAACTATAGGAGCTTTAAGACAAACTGTGGTCTCCTAACATATATTCTGAATTTTAGAAAACATTGCTATCCTTCACCACAAAAAACTCATTTTGTGGAATTTGTCCTCATGATAATTAGGATCTGAGTCTGCTTTTGAAATGTGAGAAAAAATGGAAATAACTCCATAAAGTGTGTCTATCACATAAAGCTTTTCAGGACAGCCTGATTTACGCTGCGTCCTGCTCTTTGTTCAAGTGACAGATCCCCAACTGCAGAGAGAGGCACATATCTGGGGGCTGCCATTATCTAAGCTGAATATGTACATTTTGGATCAGTTCTACTTTATTTGAATGCTCACAACTCCTGCCTGGGGACCTTAAGCGTGAAAGGATTGCAGAGAGGTGCATTTTATTAACTATCCATCAGTCTTTGTCCACGGACAAAGGTGCATTTACTAGCCTCTCTGCTCTGCAAGAGATCAGAAAATTGCCTGCAATGTGATTTCAAGTAAAAACAAACAAGCCACCAGCAAGAAAGCAGGCAAACAAACAAGGTGGGGGGAAAGAAAAGCAACAAAAGAACAGGCAGAGGTTGGTTTGATTTTTATTTGGCTGTAAATGAGAAACATTGCCGCAACACTTTTTTTTTGTTTTTTTTTTTTCTTTTTTGTTTTTTTCCAAGTTACATGACCCTAGAATTACAAAACAGGAGCATCTACCTGAACAGTGGTGTGTACCCTGCACGTCATGTGCTCATGCAGAGATGAAAGCTCTGCCTTTATCCCTCCTGGCGCATGTTTTGTCTCTGCACAGAGTTCCTCCTTCCCATACGTGACCGTATGAGGCGCCTGGTTGCTTTCCGCTCACAGACGACACGTAGCTAACGTTTCTAGCCATTAACAGTATTTGGACTCCCTCTCGGGTGCACAAACAGCTCGCTCAATAATGTCTGCCAGCCCAGGACCTAGGGAACACGCCGGCGTTGCACAACTGGGGATGTGACGTTATCTGGCAATCTCAGCAGGGTCACTCTGATCATGGGACAAGCTGATTTCCATGTCGGGCATCACGGGGATGCAGGTTGTCCCAGACTTTGCACGGATGTCAGAAGTGTAGGAAGGCACGAGTTGCGTGGTGGGGTCAGGAGGGGGTAGCGAGAGTAGCCTTTGTTTCCCCCTCTCAGGGTTATCCGCAGCCTCCCGCCTCCCTATTGCAGATTGGCACCTTGCAGCGTCGCGGTGCAGCCCTGGAGCTCCTCTCCTTGACCCCACACGCCAGGCACTGACCTGCCAAGCAGACTTCTCCGCGGACGCAGCCCCTGCGTGAGGAGAGGGGTGCGTGTGCAGGGCTGTAGCTGCTCGGCGGTTATTGCAACCCCACGCTGCGGCTCCGCACTGTCCAGCGCAGGGCAGAGCTGCTCCCACCCTCGCAGGGCTGTTGTGCGGTTCCCTTGTTCACATGGGCTCTCTCTACGCCTGTCAAGCTGTATTCTTACCCCTTTGTGCATGTGTCTCGCATAAGCCTTGCAGAGGCTGCTCCTCAGTTTTGCAGGGAAGCAGGACAGGCAGCCAGGGATGGAGGTAGCTGTTGGTCCTATTTTCTTTTTCTTAAAGATTTTGTGAGCTACAAGGAACACATAGAGTAATTACTCTCTGCAATGATTCGGGTACTGTTCCTGCTGTAAGTCCTATCAGACCTTCACCCCATGTGTTTTGTGGCATGCAGCTGACACCCAGCTTTCTGCCAGCAGTGTGCCCCAATGACACCTTTTTCCCCCTAACAGCCAAACGCAGCCTGCAACGTGCAGACAGTGACAGGAGATGGCATTTCGGTCACGCTGGGTTTGCTCCAGCTTCTGCTGCCGCCATGGTGATGCATGAGGAACCCACCTGGCATTGCCTCAGCCAGGGGCTCTCCTGCACCTCCTCAGCACGGATGTTAAGCAGAGAGCTGTGCAAACCCACACTTTTCTATGAGACAAAATATGCTGTTATTTTTTTTCCCTTGAGGATGATTTATCTTGTGATCCTGCTGGGTCGTGGGGAATGCCCTCCCATCGGTGCTCTTACCAGTTCCCCCTTAGGCAGCCAGTAACACTCCCTGTGTCCTGAGTTTCGTTAGTCGCTTGTTGTCTGGTTTCAGCATCTTCTGCCTTAACAATCTCAGAGCACACGCAGGTGCTCGTTGTACCCTCTGCTTAGTGCTTTTGTAACATTTCTCCACAGGGCAAAAGAGCCATCCTTTTCCCCTCATATCCCAACAAGTCAGTGAATTCCGTGGTTTCATGGAGATCATGACAGTTAACTTGCAAACCCAGACAAAGCTGAAACCAAGATGCAACCCAAGCGGTGTGGATGCGTTTGGGATTAAGGCTGCCAACCACTGTGGCGTGTCACGTCTGCCCACACCTTGCTACGGCAGAAGCAGCGTGCAGGTGACGTGTCCTCCACTTCGCTGGGTTACGTGACACACGCCAGAAAATGTGTGTCGGCCCCCTCCCCACCTCGGCGGCGTTATTAGCCCAGGGAAGGAAGCAGAGCCGAGGAGCGCGCACAACTTTGACAGGTTCTGCCTAATCCACCCACACAATGACATTTCTTATGCTAAGTGCCAGGGCGGTGGCGGGAGGCCACTGCCGGCATCAGCTGCCGGCGAGTCAAAGTTAGTTTCATGGTTATGCTGAAGAGATGGCCTGACTTTACATTAGGAAGTCTCTGTCTCCTGCGGTGTGGCACTCACAGAAGGACATCAAAAGCCTTCCTAATTCCCCCCCGGGTCATCTGATTATGGGCACAGCACAGAGCCCTGCTGCCTCGGGAGAGCATGACTCACAGTGACATCCATGACTAGCCACTTATCCCACGGAAGGAAGTAATGTGCTCCAAGCATGAAACAACCAGTAGTAGATTACATCCTTCCTCGTGTCAGCTTAGCCCTGCCGGCTACCGGGGGAGGCGAGAGCAGGCGGCTCCGTTCCTGGCCTGGCTCCTCCGCACCCGTGCCCGGCGCGGCTCCTCCTGCCCGCGAGAGGGTTTTGCTGGGCTGGACGAGGGCTTCGGGCCGGCCCGTGTGCTGCACGGGCAGAGTTACGTCACGCGCCATGGCGGGACCGGGGCGTGAGGGTGCTGCGCGCTCCCCGGCCCTTGGCATCCCTCCCCACAATTAGTCTATCTGTTTCTGATTTTGTTTATTTTCAGGTAGTCTTCTGCACCCTCGCTCCCTCGCTTGGGCGCATGGGGCAAACCACAGGCTTACCCTTAAACTAAACAGCAAAGAAAAATCAGAAACAGACTAACCACATGAGTCAATAGCAGGGGACAGAAAACACATGATATTCGGGATACCGAATTTCCCTCCGGAGATCCATCTGTCTTGAGCTGTGATGTAACCGGGCTCACGTACCGCGTCGGCAGAGCGGGTACCGCATCCCTCTGCACAACCTGGCTCCCGGCGTGGCACCGGGCTCGCACAGGGAATCCCAGCCCTGCTTAAAATCACTTCTAGGCAAGAAACACCAGTTTGCTCCATGTTCACATAGGCAGAGCAGTCACTTTCTAGTCTAAGGCGATTCCTGTCAGTGTTATTGTGGCTTCCTAGAATTAAGGCTTGAGTTTGGCAGACGTCTCGAGGCGAAGGGTTGTGCAGAACCATTTATAAGGATCGACGTTTCTGTGGGCTGATTCTTCTCCTTACACAGCCTCAATAAACACCAGCAACCGGGCTGCTGGGTAAAGGGGCAATATAAAATGGCAGTCGGACATTTCCTACAAGTAAACATAACCGGGTAATGACCTATACCTCTCTGTGCCATTAATATACATTTATTCTGTTCTATAATGGTTCCTTGTCTGTCTCCCAAGAGGAGCGTCCTTGCCTGAGACAAATAATCGAGATAGTAATCAAAAATAGACAAGCTCTGCAAAAATGAGGTCCAAGGAGATGAGTAAATATAGCTTCCCGTGTATCCAAAAAAAGTGAAAGCTCTCTGAAAAAACCTGCCAGGTCAGTACACTCGATCCAGCCAAACGAACAGGGTACGCGGCTGTCAGTCCCCTCCCGAGCATAAATTTTACACCCTGTGGCTCTGCAGCTCTTCAGCAGGTGAATGATACGCAGTTGTGGTTCACGTGATAGACCGGAGAGCAGGGAGAGCCTCCGGACCGAACCTCCGCTCGCCTCCCGCGAGGACGAATAAACCTCTCCTTCTTTTGGAATCAACAGAAACACAGATGCGAAAGCGGGACACGGACAAATGACAGAAGATAAGGCAGTGCTCCGGCAAGCAGAACATCCCGTCTGCGAGACGGGTGAGTATTCCCAAACTTTCCAATGTTTCCTTGCTCTTCAGATTGGTCTGCCCCGACTGAATGTCTCCCTGTCCCTGCTCCATGCTCTCCTTCCCAGCAACTTCCCAGCAGATGAGCGGTAACAAAAGCAAGCAGAATTTGGTCCTGAAAAAAAAAAGAGATAAAACAAGAAAAGGGAGGGGAAAAAAAATTACAGAGGATGCTGTGATTTCCAGGGTCAGCCTCCCAGATACTGCCATAGCATTTTGCGTGTCCGCACAGAGACTTGGCCTGTGTTGGTTGATCATTAGCAGGACGTGGTGCAGCTGTATACACAGCACATTTCTACACCTACAGGCCCTCATTCATTTCCTCCAGTGAGGTTTTTAATTTGACTGGCAGCCGGCCTATCTGGGCAGCTGATAAGAGAAGAGAAACATCACCCTCCAGCCTTTCCATCTCCATCGCCTTCCCTCTGGTTCTCATCACAGACATGTGCAAAGAATTAGAGAGCTCTCAATACATTTGTAACCAAATATTTACCCTAAGTGAGGTGGATGATATTTGCTTACGGTATCCATTGCCGTGCTGGCACGCATTCAAGACTGCCTCATTCCTTGGAGTACTATTGAATACATTGAAAATAAACCCCTTTGTTTATAACAAGCTGTTTGCAATGCCTGCACAGCCGACGTTGTCCAGGGTGTCTCGCTCTCGAGCTCATGCACCTGCCAATGCCTTCGGGACCGATTTTGCCATCTTAGCCGCAGAGACCGTCCCGGGATGGGGCCGGTTTCACTTAGTCTTTTGCAGGATTATGAAGAGCACAGTCAAATTCCCTCGGGCATTTCACTGAGTGAAAATCTAAATGAGCATTTAGAGGGGAAAAAAAAATCGTTCAGAAAAGACAATCTGGTCTCAATGGACATGCCTTTTTTTGGAGAGCATACTTTTTTGTCATTTTTAATGGACACAAATTAAAATAGCGTTTGCATTCAAGAACCTTTAAAGTGTTGCTTTACGTAACAGGAAAAAGAGTAAGTGTTCATTCTTTCATTTTGTTTTGCTTTGAACTTTATAGTATTAACATAGTTCTCATTTTTCCTACTAAACTGAGTATTTTAATGTATTTATAATTTTGAGGCTTTCCAGAATGATTTGACATTTATGGAATGCTTTCATCAGTCCAAGTATTTTTTTTCTGAATTTTCATTCTGTGAAAACTTCAGCAATTTTGCCGTTTTCCTCAACTGTTGCAATTTCCCATAGAATGGAAATTCTGTTTTCTGACCGGCTCTGCTAAAGTTTCTCGCTCTATCAGAAAGAAAGGGGGAAGGGTGTTGCAAATATACAACTGTAAACTTGTCAGAATACATTTCTCATTGTTGGCTCATATGTTGCCCTCTTTTGGTAGCTTTTGTACTGTACTACACATAAAAAAATAAACGTCTGCTGTAGCAATTCTGCATCCAAAGAGAACTAAGTGCTGAATTTTATGAGTATGTGAGAAAAGTAATAGGGTTAAAAGCTAATTACTTGAACTATCTTATAGAGAAATCCTGTCTGCAGAGAAAAAGCAATAGGAGATGCATGAAGCAGTATAATAAAAAAAATGGACTCTAAAGGACAAGGAGAAACAGCGCAAGGAGGAAGAGCTGTAGATACTCATTTGAGAGGATAATTTAACCCCATATCCTGGCTTCCAAATGAGAGGACAAATACGACTCTCGAGCATTTGGTCAACCAAGATATGAAAGGGAAGTTCTCCTCTAATCATCATTCAGTATTCCCTCTTGCTTTCTTCGTAAACTATGCAATGATTTTGTTAAATTCTTTATTAAATTCTTATTCTTAATATTAAATTCTATATTCCCCAGTCAAGCTCTGAGCAGTGCCTGCTAACTTTCCAAAAATAAAGCCCTGCCAATGTCAATAATTCCATTTTCAGTATTAGAGTTTTGAAAGATAAAATAAAGTAATAGTTGCTTTTTTAAACAAAGTGAATTGCTAATACTACTAATAAAATGGTGTGATACTAATTGCAATATAATTTTAGAATCACTGTTTGAATGAAACATTGAAGTGTTAATTTTTCCAGACGGGAGTTGTTGTTTTCTAGCATTTCTGAGCAAAATTTAAACGTTGTTTTAGACAGTTATTTCTTTAAGAGTCTAAGGAGCTGGGTATTCGCTTTCCCTAGACTTTCAATAGGAATCAAGCACTAGCTCCCCCCAATGTCATTCTTGGAAAACAAACTGCCCTCTACATCAGATAATTCTCCCTTGTAAGCAATAGTAAATGTTTGTGCAGAAAAGATATTCTCAGCATATATGTTTCAGTAAATATGTATATAGGAAGAGATAGTCCCAGCTTAGCGTTTCACAACTCTGTTCTTTAAGATTAATTTTCCTTGGTTTGAAAGTAAGCACAAGGAATTCAGTCTCATGGAAATTCTTTTATTAAAAAGTTGCAGAGCTGATTGCAGCTGATTGCCCGTGGTGGAATGGTTCGATCCACCTCGAATTACGGAGCTTTTGTTGCAGCTCCAGATTATCAGGGAATCCTCAGACATTCCCTGAGCTCCTAGCCCTTCCCATGTGAAGAGGTAAAGCTGTACTTCGGGGGCATTTCTGTGGTGTTTCATTCAGTCCTATCCTCAAACCTCAGTGATATAAATTCCCCTTGAAAGACTATTGACCTCCTTCCCGTTTTCACTTAAAAAAAAAGAGTTACACTCCAAAAAAGCACAGCAAAATTTTGCTGCCTTTCCCCCATTCGGTTAAATAGCACCGCTGGTTTCCACCTTTGCAGACCCTCGTTCGGGTTCAGTGCAGCCAACATGCACCTTTCAGTGCCCAAGGGCTTGTGGACTTCATGGCCTTCCTCAGCCACCCAGGCAAGGCTGCCAGCTCTGCTCCAGCAAAGTGCTTACCCACGTGCACCCTTTCGGCCGGGGGGTTGTTCCTCTGTCAAAGCCACCTAGCAGGGCTATAAAGGGAGTCGTAAGTCAACACTGAGGCTTGTGCACGTAAAGTTCAGCTTGTGCTTAAATGAGCTGCTGGGTTTGAGCCTCAGACTTTCCTCCAAAGGGATTTTTTCCAGCCTTTGAATCGTTGTGGGATTTCTTCCAGCTCCTTCCAGTCAGTCGGTGGCTAGCGGCGTTGAGCACAAAATTGAGCGTAGTGTCACAGAGCTGCACAAGTGCACTACTCCCTCCCTGCCTCACGACATAAGTCTCTGTGTACACAGCCCTTCCTGCAACGCAAATTCATACCTCATCTCTATCCTACCTGTCACCTACTCTGCCTTGTAGTGTTATCAGACAGGACATGTGCATACCAGCATATCTCCTTCTCTGTTTGATTGTTTGTTTGTTTATGAGTTTTTTTGGAGGATTTTGTACCCAACTTTCTAATATCTGCAGGTCCTTTGATATCATTTATCTGCTCTCTCCTGTCTGCATTCCTTCCTGCTTTAGTACCATCAGCACATTTCTCTACTGAGATGTTTAGCCTGCTTTGTGGTCACCCACAGAGATATTAAATAGAGGGATGTCTGTCAGAAGTCCCTGCTGTGCCCTACAAGACATTCCTCCAAGCCGTGACAACGTGGCGATTGCTCGCTGCCCTGTGCTTGCCCATTCTTCCTCACGTTCCAGTCCGCACAGCAGTCCAAAACAATTAAAGTGCTTTTGCTCCACAGTATCTGAACCAGCAGCAAATTGCATATTCAGTTCCCCTATACTCACTCTTCAGCATCCCCGACGTGATCTCCAGCACTTGCCCTGCATGCTACCGGCCCTTTTGAGGGCTGATTCACACTATCCTGGCTGTCACTTACAGGCCTGATCCCCAAATCTGTAACATATAAAAGGTATAATACTATACATTAACACAAAAGGTGCATTTAATGAGCTTTATTCTTTCCAAACATCCTGCTTACTGCTCCTGATAGTATTGCCTCAGTCTTTCCTTGGGGATTAGTGGATCGCTTAGCTGCATGAAATAAGAAGAATTTGGCCTAAAAATGTTTAAGGCATTTTCTTTGATTTAGGGCTTTTGAGGCCGGAAAGGACCTTTAGCTCATCTTCTCCAACATCTTCTGTGTCACAGAACATAGCAGAGCACCATTCCCCACATACCAACCCCAATTACAAGTTTCTGTTTGTTGTTCCAGCAACATGTCCAGTTTTGATATGCACGCTATCACTTTCTGAGGCAGTTCATTTCAGCCGTTTGTCACACTTCCTGCTGAAAATCCAGGCCTTATTGCTCACTTAAATTTGCCTGGCTTAATTTTCCACCCACTGATTTTTGTAATACATCCTTCTGATTCAGGCCACATTTTTTTCCTCCTTGTTGCAAAGGTAGTTACGTACTGTAATCAAGTCATCTCATTTTGAAAGCTGAGACTCAGCCTGTAATCCACGCTTTTGCCTCTTTTCTGACCCTTCTTCGGTTTCCTTGCACGTCCCGTCAGGATAACACATCATTGCCACACACTCAGTATCATGCTTGGCTTGGACTTCTCTGCAAACTCATTTAAAGGTGAAATTAATCCCCTTTTAGCATCCATCAGACTGAGGCCAGGGGCATTGGTACTGAAGCGTTTTGCAGCATCTCCCCTTTGAGAGCATCCCCATGGCATCAGGCAGCCCCCCACAGCCACCTAACTTGAACTCTGCAGTACCTGTAGGTTGCAGCCTTCCATCCTCATCACTCACTCAGCCTTCCTCCCCATTTTATTTCCTCCCTGATTTGCTGCACTCTTTTACAAGCAATGCCCTCATTTCTAATTGGTTTAGGACCATCTTCGAACATCCGTTTTTGCAGACTGACTCCAAAGCTTTCCTTCAGGGGTGTTTTGACACTTATGAGGCAGCCGTCACTTGAACTCAATGGTCACTCGAGTGCTGTGGTGCGACACTCATTTGTTAAGTGCCCAAACAGAAAAGGCAAACAAGTGCATTGGCAAACAAGTGCATTTGGATGCCAAAAAATAGACTAGAGCTTAAATCCTGCAAAGTGTTAAAGAACCTAATCCCCGCTGTTGCCTAAACACTTATAAATGTGTGGCTTTATGTGACTGGTTTTAGTTCTGCAGTTACAAAACCTCATGTTTTGTATATTTTGCCATTAATATTAGTTTCTCTAAGGACAAAACTGAGACACCCTGGTAGTTGGAAAGACTGCATATTTTCCTTTCTAGATAGTTGCACAGAGCTTTCCCCTTGTTCCTCTGTGACTCCCCAGGTAACTGCAATTCTTCAAAAATAATTCAAAAATAATTGGCAATGGCAGTGTAAATCTGCTACATGATACTTGCCTGATATCCTTCAGTGCTGATTATGTGGCTTTATTGACTTTAATACATATACTCAGACGCTCCTAAGTATTCCCTCATCTGTTTCTATCAACGGGGTTTATTTATTTGTGTCACAGTGTTTCTTTCTTGTTAATTGCTTCAAGTTATTTTATGTAATTAAAGACAGATGGTAAAGCGAAGTTCAATATCTCATCCATTTGTTAATCAGTGGCTTATGCAGCTCTATAAATGTAGCAGAGATGTTATGATTTTTTTTTTTTTTAATGTGCTGTGCTTTAAATTAAACCCTGGGACCAAATCCTAGTTATGCTGAAGCCAATGACATAAACTGCCATTGACCAGGATCGCACAGTGGGAGCCCGGGGATGGGGAGAGCTGCAAGCCAGCTCCATGTGGTGCCTGTGCTCCATGGAGGCGCCCGACTCGCCGGCCCGGGGTTCACCGCGGGTCTGGACCTTGGTGGGCTCGGTGGCACATCCATGCAGGAAGCCCACGGCCAGGTCAGGACCCTGCTGGAGAGGTTGGTTCTCTGGTCTTGGTGGGAACCCATCTCTCATGTCAACATTGTCTGGGTTTGTGCTATTTTGGGGAGATTTTATTTCTTTTTTTTTTTTTCCATATGCAAAGGAGCAAAACATCTGTTTCCATTAAGGACATCTTGTTCTTCAGATTAGACAAAATCACCAGGAAAGGGAGAACAAATAAGAGGCTCTGGAGGAGGCAGAGGCCCACCACACGCTGCCATGCATGCAGCCATGTTGATGTGAGTCCCGCGTGGCCGGCAGCCCTGGGCCACCCCGCGGCCCCCTCACAGACGGGCCCACTTTCCCCAGCCATTTCCTCCTCCCAGGGTCCCCAGAAGGGCTCTCCTTCCTCTGAAGTCAAAATACTCCACGGCATTTTGACATCCTTCTCCCTCTTTGGTGAAGAAAGGGCCCCCTCTCCCTCTGCCCCTTTTCTCCACCCCAATGGGAGCACCAAAGGCCCCACACTTCCCATTGCCGCCAGGAGCAGCAAGGGGTTCCCACCAGCTCACGTCTCATCTCCTCGCTCCCACGTTTCAGTCCAACAAGGCGATTTTGCTTTATCTGTTTCGACTCGGTCCTCGCCTGCTCCTATCGTTTCTCACATTCTTGCATTTCCACCAGCACCTGCACCAGGCAGAAACGCGATTCCTCAGTCGCTCTCCGAGGGCTGTGCTGGGAATCGCGAGGAAGCCGAGAGATTCATGCGCACGACCGAATTATCGTAACTGACACAACACTTCCAGCAAGCGAGTTTGGAAATATCAGAATCCCCCCCCTTCCCCTCTCCTCCTCCTCTCCCTCCTCCTCCTCCTCCTCCTGCCTTCCCCGAGAAGGCGGAATTAGAGAGCGCGCGGATTTCTCATTGCTAACGTGAGTCATGCTCACACGGCGCACACGGCCGGTGAGGTCAGCGCCGGGGGTCACTGCGTTGGGACTCCAGCAAAAAAAAAAAAGGGGTTCTGCTAAATGACAGAGCAGTCAGAGGACGTGAAACAAGAAAAAAGAAAGAAAAAAAAAAAAGAAAAGAGAAGAAAAGGAGGAATGCAGAAGCCACAAAGGCCCCCAAACCACAGGCGAAGGAAGCGGGGATGGACTCATGCTTCTCGGAAGAGTAAGCAGAGCAGGTGGCAGGGGACACTCTGCTCTCTTGTTCACCTAACCTTTTGGCCCCTAAACTAACTGGCTTTTTCTTTTTCTTCTTTTCTTTTTTTTTTTCCTATGAGTGTTCACCAAAACAAATCACCTGTTTTATTTAGGCTGGGATGGCATTTTTAAAAACAGAATTTTATTTAGGCGAGGATGGGAGTTTTAAAAATATTCCTAGGAACCTGCAGTGAGGTATATTTGAAAATAAATGGGCACTTTCTGCCAAACAGATGTCATGTGTAACCCTACTTAAAGTCAGATATTCATCTTTAAGCACTTGCTTAAGACACTGCAAATAAAAGCACACCATAGTCTAGCGTGTACACAGTTGAGCACTTAGATGGGGTCCTAGCCAGCGAAGGGCTATCGACAGCAGTTTGTAGGATGGTTCGTAGCATTGCTGAGTCTACTACAACAGGTGCTTTTTTTTTTTTTTTTCTCTTTTATTACTCTAAAACAAGTTTCATTCTCAGGAAAGCAGCTGTATTTGGCACCTATTATAAGAAATGACAACTGAAGCATCCAAACTGATTTGACCACAGGGAAAGAAACAGTAAGATCTAACGCTGCTGTTGAAACACAGCTTTCAGTTTTAAAGGTTGATTGTCCTTTTATTTTCAGTTGTAAGATGCAAAGTAGTGAGCAGACACACTTTACAGTCTGTTGCCTTGGGCTCTTATACAGTAGGTTGGCTCCTGCCAACAGCAGGTTCAGAACTGCCAGTTCTAATTAAAAACTTTATTTTAAAGATATATTTCACAGTTTATTCATGGCCATAAGTGCTTCTCACCCTCAGAAATTTAAATTGATGGATTGAGCAACTGGATACAGTTTCTTTTCTAATGTCTCCCAAGTAATGGCTTTAACTAATTTCTCTAGCAATTTTAGACTGATGTGCTAATGCCTATTCCAATCACTTTTCAGAATAGACTCTGAGTGATACCTGTTTCTTTGTCCGGGGTTTAACTGCATTTTATTTTTCTTTCTAAGGTTGGAATGCATCAATTTAAAAAATGGTCAAAGATTATTCTCACTTCAAAAATTCCCGTGACAAATCTTTTTAGTAGTCCCAGTTGTAACCGAACATTCAGGCCAGACAATTGCCATCACAAACTCTATACAAGAACCATTGCACAGTCTGTGATTTATAAGCATATTCCACAGCAAAAAAATATTTCAATAAGTAATGCTTTTCCCTGCTGTGGCCAGTTGTCTGCCTCAGAAAGGAAAGATGAGTGAAACTCTTATCTGCTTTCTAGATTTGGTGTGAAAATATCAGCTTCAACAGCAAAATCCTTCCTGAATACCAGCACGCACAAGTGTATAAATTTTACTTTGGGGTTTATGTGTGCCACCTAAGGCACACACTGAACAGAGTTTCAAAGCAGCAGAATATACCTTAACCTTCTGACTCACCATGTGCTTACAGTTACTAATCAAAAAGCCACTATGCAGAGCACGCATTTGCATCATAAAAGAGTAGTAAAACAGCTAGCACTTCCTAACTGCTATCCTTTATAAGTTCTTCAAATTAAAAAAAAATAGATTGAGTATTCTATTAAAATTTGGAGTAGTAGATCATATCTTCATTTTATTATCTGGTTATTCAAAGTTAAAGGAATAGGTAGGTTTACTTGTCCTCTTCAATATACAGATCATTAGCTATGGCAGGACATGCTACAAGCAGCAAATCATTTGAATAATTTTTGCATTGATGGTATTATATCAGAAGAAGTCATTGCAATTCATTAGAACCGTATTTGCATTCTCACATTGGTATAAATACACCTCAGTCACTTAGTGATGTTGGATACTTGCATTTACCAACAGATTTTGTAGAATGATATCGGCTTGAGATTCCCAAAGAGTCTCAGGCTCCAGCAGCATCTTAATAGATTTGTCCTTGAGACTCACCCTGCTTTCTGATCACACAGGCTTCTATGATCAGTCCT
Source organism: Eudromia elegans (assembly GCA_003342815.1). Lineage (NCBI taxonomy): Eukaryota > Metazoa > Chordata > Aves > Tinamiformes > Tinamidae > Eudromia > Eudromia elegans. The sequence continues at coordinate 2,590,116 of PTEX01000006.1, read as the reverse complement.
TCTGGTTTTGATGGCTGAATAACAGCCCTGAGGCAAGTACAACTGTTTACAGTTAAAAGTACTAACTGGAAAATATTTAGTGCATTTTTAGCTACTTGTAACACCATTAAGCGGTTAGGAGACGGGGAAAAAAAGTCAATCCTATCTGACCAGTCACTCTCCCCAGACCTCCAGCAGACTCTCCCCTGATCTTTGGTGGTCTATAGAGCACAGTTCGAGATCCACTGACATACGGTAATACTTACATCATCTTAAAGTTCATCACACCTGATTTTTTTTTCCTGTAAAGAGAAGGATTTGTCTCTAATTGCAAAATAAAAAAAAAAAAGGTATCATTCTGTCTGAGAGACATTTAACTAAACCACTGATATATTCTCTTAATTCAAAGCAGGGATGGGGGGAACATCTCCAAATCCAAAGAATGTATTATGTCATCAACTCCTTGTTTTTAAGTGGTTCCAAATCATCACAAAGATTGTGTAAGAGCAGCTGATTCCCAATATAGATATCCTTTTCTTGGGCACTAAGTCATGCCAAGACCCTGGTTGAAGTTTTACAAGGAGCCTCTCTGGTTATACTTTAAATAATGGTTATTAGTCATAAGGATTGGCTACCTTTCTTTTCTTTCAAAATAAACCATAAATATAGCATCTTTTATTCATTTCTGAAATCATCCCATTCTCCTCCAAAAGGGATAGCTCTTAACTTAAATTGTCAATATTTAGTAACCTAGTTGCATTCAGGTCCTTTCTGCAAACTCCTGGAAGTGGGAATTCCTCCCCATTTATTTAAAGAAACTTCAATCTTGGATAAAGATAATTTGATAATTATTTCTAGTGTCTTGCATTGGTGCAGCAGTTCCAAGGTCCAGGCATTAACTAGGACTCGAAGGTGGTAAGTGTATTATGGGCATTGAGGAAAACTCTTTTCCCGGCCCCAAGGGGTTTGTAATGTAAATACCTAACTTTAAATTCATTAACTTTACACATCACCTTACATAACAATCACGACGCCATAAAAGAGTAAGCACATGCTTGTAATTAAAGCCATGGCAGTCTCATCCCATTGTATGAAAAATAGCTCTATCATAATGGTCCTGAGTTCATGCCAGAGTAGCAGCTAATCATGGGAGAAAGATGATCTAACACTTACGGAACATGAAAATAGAAATGCGATGTTTCTCCTTCCAGCCTATTTTCTCTAGACTTGCTGGGTGATCTTGTGCGTGCTACTTAAGCTTTCAGTCCCTCAATTTACCCATCTGCCGAGCAGCAATGACTGCATTTGTCTGCCTCAGAAAAGTTTTGTAAGACTAAATCCATAAATCATTTAGCCTCTTACGTACTCTTAACAAGCTTTCTATGCAGCACCCGTCATAGATACAGTTGAACAGCACGCATGGATTAATGATTGAAGCCCCACAGATGCCTGAGAAATAGAGTTCAGGGAATATGTTGTAGCAGTAAAAGAACCATCGTGTACAAGTCAATTTCTATTCCTGTGCTATTTGCATTTTCCCCCTATAAGCAATAAAGGAAAAGTTAAATCAAGTGCATTTTGTAATTTCTTGCTTTATAAGAGTTTAGCAAATTTATATGTGGAGTCAAACTGATGGTTTCTATGTAAAACTTGTGGAGGAAATCCTTTTACTTTTTACTTTTATGTTATTTTCATAAGGGGCATCAAATTATTTGTAAATGAACAGAGTCAAAAAATAGACCAAACTGAGAGAAATTCTGCAAAGTGTTATGAATTTTTTCTATCGGAAAAGAGTAGAGAAATATTGTGCAATATTCACATATGCTTCTACCCAGCAGGAAACGCAGCCATCAGACCACCAAGTTCAGCTGTCCCCTTTCATTGATAAAAACATTCACAATATAGGAATGAATGAAGCGTCTTGCAAGTTAATAGCTTCTGATTCTCTGAGCGGGTTTCACAGTTCAGGACACAACCAGTCTATCGGTGGCATACTTTCAGCCTGTAATCATCTGTAAAGTCACGTCCTAACAGAGATAATGAGGTCCCATTCATTACGTGCCAAAGTGCAGCAGTTTAAGTCTTGCTTCCCTTACTCTCCTCTAATGGCAAATTAAGTGTTTGAAGTTTGGACCTGATCCTACCTTCACTGAATTCCATGCTAAGACACCACCTGATTTCAAGGGAGCAGCAGCAGACGTTTTGTAGCTTGGAGATTGCAATAAATTCACTTATCCCTCTATTACAGAGTGGAAAGCAGGTCATGGTCTGATGTTTGCAGTAATAATGAGGAGGCTTTAGAAACTAAATGGGATGTAGCTGATGATTTTAGCACAAATTGAACTGAAGCACTAATGACTTACCAAGTTTTATTCTTATATGTTGCACAACTAGCACATGATGATGTCCAGAAATAGCGTAACGTCACCCTTCAAGTAAAAGACTCAGGCGCTGATACTCTGTTCTCTCACCCTGATGAAAATCAGGAGTGAATTCGCCTATGTATTTTGTTATGAATTACATAAGACTAATTTTGGTGAGGGAAAAATTAAGCTTGCCTGATCTCTGTAGGCAGTGAAAGGGAAAAAGGTGCTACCTCCTCCCTGAGACCTGGACGTGAGGGCAGCGCTGGACAGCTGTGCTCATGGGGAGACCGGCCCGGACAGATGTGCTTGCAGGGAGCTCAGCCCAGCAAGGGGTGCTCACGGGGAGCTTGCCCCCAGAGGGAGCACAGCAGCCCTTCACAGGGCTGGTCTCAGCCTGTTCAGCTGGCCGGTGAGGTGACACAGGCTGCAGTGAATATCCAGGAGACGGGGTCCCTTTGATGCTTGTCCTATCTCCCTGACAAACAGAGCTGCCCTCAGCAGAGGGGCCTCATCTGCTTCTGGAATCAGACCCTAATCCCCTATACTCAGTGCAGGGTATTAAGGTAGGTTTTACTGCCGTTATTAACTGTTCTTAGCCTTTGGCAAAAATGTGCCTTTCTCAGCCCAGCGCCAGCGCTTCTTGGCCTTGCCGTGTCTTGTGCTCCGCTGCCCAGTGAATGCTCAGCAGCATGTGCCCTGCCACGCCGCGTCCTCCCGTCTCCCGCTGGCTCCCGCCGTCCTCGCAGGACACGGACACGGGTCACCAGTTGTCCAAATGAGGTGGCAGTGTCTCGTAAGGGCATGCCTTCGCAGGGGGACGCTCAGCAAGGTCAGAGATGAGCGTGCAAGGTCCCCTCCGGACACCATCTGTCGGTAACTCAGCGAGACCTGGTCTAACTCCGGGCACCAGCAACTGATCTTTGAGCCAAACTCGGAGGCTTTACCAGCGCTGGGCAACATCCTCCCCTGCTACATGAACACTTCCCCGTACTGAGCTCATGCAGGCTACCCGCACCACCATCTGGCCCTTTCCTATCTTTTTCCACTAAATTAGGACCTTGTCCTATCGAGATAGCTACAATATTTCAGAGCTATAACTTAATCAGCAGAAGACTCTTAATTCACCGTTCCTTTTATACACAGTAAGTGCTAATACTTCTATAGTTGTGGGCATGCTGTCCTAGGTACTAATATCTGAAATTAAAGAGGAAAGGCCTCCGTGCAAAAATCAAGGTTTTTATAATAGGCAATCTTGGTTTGTAAAGTTAAGGGCTCTTTTACATTGTGAATAAACTTTTCCCAAGTACAAGCTCTTTAAGTGGTATTTTAACTACTTTGTAAGTATATGCAAATCAGCATCTTACATAGCTTAGAACAAGTGACTCAATCAAAGAAATGCTCAGCAAAATTGCAGCCTTATTTTCTAATGCTTATTTTCTAAGGCCACACGGTAAGAAGTTTGGTTAGAAAGCAGACTTTCCTGTAAAGAGAGTGTTGTTTTGTAACTACCATTGCAGACCAAATACAAGATAATGAATTCTCATATAGTAGTTCAGGTAGGGAACAATGACAATAAATGTTTCCATTTTTTCTACGGTGCCTTACATCTAAGAATCATTAAATATATTATGATAATTAATCTGAAGGCATCGCTGTGATATATGGCTTCATTTACAGGCAGGTAAAACAAGACTGAAAGTGGTTATTGTGCCAGTTTGTGCCTCAGCCAATCAAAGCACAAAATGGCACAGAGGTTTTGGTGGCCTGGCCTCCACTTCAGTGCTCAGCCTTCTACCAGATCACGTCTCGTGCCAGGAGGACCTCATGCTAACAACCTCATTGTGTTTGAGCGTAGGATCCAGGGCGCTAGGCTCTGCTATTGCAGTAACACTTGATCCCTTTGTTCCTGTCTATTAGTTTGGCATATAAAATAATTTTTACAGCGAAATAAAATAAGTTCAGGAATTCATATATTTTTATTAAAAAGATTAGCCATATTGTTTTCCAAGTACTTCAACTAAAATACCATTGAAAGCCTTTCTCTCATTTGTCAAAAGCCCTGGTAAGATTATTTTCCTTTTATGTGGTACTGGATTATTTACTCTTTATTTTGCACATGGAACAAGCCCTGACTGGTAACTAGATGGCAGATATGACATGTCCAGATCTCAGAAACCTGATTGCTTGACTTTGTTGATCTGTTAGAGGTTTGGCTCTTCTCCTGAAGAGAACGTTATCTCCATCTTTCTGTGCATCAGCCCTGCCTGAGCTAGTCCATAGATAGGTTTAGTAAAATTAGGCATCCACAGATGTTAGGTTATCAAAACTGAATACCCCAAAATAGTTTAGAGGTTTTCAATCTGTGAGGAATGACAGGCTTGCCCAAGGTGAAGGGCCTTCTGCCCCAGCTCCAGTGCGGAAGCTGACAGGGACCAGGAGACTCCTTCTCCATGGCTGATCCAGCAAAATGCAACCAGGAGCGGACAGAGCCACCTAATCCACTGAAGCACTGAGCAACCACAGCTCCCATCTCTTCCAGCACTTTTGCAGATCAGACCTCCAGCACTATTTGCTTTTTGGGATAGGCCAGTTGTGCTCTACATCAGCCCATCCTCTTGGCAGCATCAGCCCAAGCCGTTCCTCGCTTGCTTTGGCCATCCGTGATCTGCCTGGCTCCTGATAGATCATGACATACAGTTGTTTTTAGTATATCAAATACTCAGCAAGACTAAGGGCTCAGCTTTTGCAAAGTGATTGAAATTCATCTTTCTGTTTGCTTTTGCTTTTTTGTTTGTTTGTTTGTGGGCTCAATAGACTGTTATTTCTGACAAACTACAATTCCCCATATTGCCACTGTGCAGGCTGCACTTGGGAAAAAAGAAGCAGCTCCACTTTAAAAGCTTTAGCAAATTTGTTTATTTTATTGCTTTATTTATCCTTCTATTGTTATTTTTCTGTCAAATAATTGAGAAAGGAAAAAGGGCTCCATCTCAGTTGTGGATGGACTCCGTGGTTGGACTCGTGCAGACTGAGGCAGAGTGGTCAATTTGCTGTGCTCATGCTCCCTGCTGTCCTTTAGCAGGAGCCTTTTCTCATTTTTCATCACTTCTGGCTACTCACTGGGATGACCCAGTGGACTGGGAATCTTTCAAGGTGATATTTTGCATTGTTTTCTGTTTTGTGTCAATAGGAAAGAAAAATAAATAAGCAGCTCATTATAGCAAGGTGCTATTTTTTTTCTCGAGCTTTCTAACTGCCTAATATCATAGTCATTCTTTTACCTATTTCGCTCTGAAAAGCTCATCCTCTACCTGCCTGAGTCACTGAGATATCCTGACCAGCTCTAAGGACCCATACAGTGATAAGGAAGCTCTCCCTGCCAGAGGACACTCATTTGCCACACACATTAAACTTAGCTCAGTCACATTATCGCTTCATGCTGAGCTTCAAGGGTCAGCTTGGGTAATGGGGATCAGCTTTGAACCTATCTATCTATCTCAACCCAAGTTAACTCCTGTTCACTTGGAGAGTGAGGAGGTGGTGTCAGTAGCATTGCAGGGTTCATAAATACAACCAAACTTGTCATAACAAGTTGCTCTGGCATCATCTGTAAACAGCCCACAGAACTATGTAGCACTTAAGCCTGATGTAGCCATAATATACTTATATATATTTGTACAGAGCAGTAGCTATTTGTACCTTTCCCACAGAGCAACATGTATTATTTGCTCTTAGATTCAGAAAATCCTACCATTTCTTTCAGAGAACATTTCCCATTTTCTGGCATTCGGCTACAAAGCCATGCCAGATACATTTAAAGTGCAGCCTTTTTTCAGGAAGTCAAGCCTTAAAATCACCTCAAAAATTTGTTGAGATGCTCCTGTCAGTTCTCAGCCAGTGGCTGATCCCAAATTCCATGGCTTCCAAAGCAAGGGAGTTAATTTCTTACGCTGACTCCTCCCAATTTCACCATGGCTCCAAATCCTTAACAACTTAGCATCCAATTTCATATATTATAATCAGCAGCAGAAAAGCTGGCCTGGCACCGCCAGGCAGGAATATGTAAATGTAATTTTAGCTTCTTATCTCATCAGCATAACCATTTCAGTGCCTCGCCATCACTGGAGGATTGGCCCAGAGGAACCTGCTCTCATACAAGCAGTGAGGTAATATCAGCAGTGCTTCTCTACTGCAAATGGAGTCTGTTATAAAGAGGGGTAGATGATGGGGATGGAGACCAAGAATCCTGTTTTCTTGTGCACTACCAACTACCAGAATTCAGACTTTTTCCTCCTTGGAGGAACAGTGGAAGAAAGAGGTGAGCAAGAGGACAATTTCCAATGTGCAAAGTGCTTGAAAATATTCCTTTTGGGATAAGGGAGCCCCGCTGGGGGTCTACAGAGGCAAAGGAGTCAGCAGAGGTTAATGCATGCCGCAGCTGCTCCATAACCTTCCTCAGGCTCTGGTGAGCCTGGTGGGTTTTTCCACCAAAGCGGCGAGGGATTTTCCTATCAGAAGGCAATTGATATGAGCAGATCTCCCAGCTTATCTAGATGTTGCATCTCCTCTGATTTAAATACTACATTGGTGGTTATTAAGCTGCATTGCAAAGAAATAAAACTAAGGAAAACATTCTGGAGGGTGCTCTGGATTCTATTAAAGGATTGAATTTCTCACTATATTACACTTTTTCCATATGGCTGAAATCTGGAGCCACATAATACTCTGAGTTCACTCATATACTGCTAGTGGTATAATCCCAGATGGTGACAAATGACCCTGTTCCAACAGCAACGTGTAGATTTTAAGACACTGCCGCACAGCATCTACTCGGGATATTGCCTCCAAACGACGAGTGACTGGCAGATAACATAATGTTTAACTTCTGCCTTTACTTTTGTACGTGTTTTATGGCTAAAGCTGCGGAGCTACCCGTTTATTGAATATTCAGTGCTGTAACAGCATACGGACGACATCAGATATTCCCTTCACTGCCGCTTGATGGTCTCCACCGGCCCGTGGAGATCAGCTGTGGCGCAAACAGGGTGTCGGTGGCTGTGTGCGAGGCTGTGCTCTGGCCCGCTGAAAGTGAGCTGATAACGTCTTACCCCTGCTTGGGCCCTTCAGCTGCCTCCTGGGGAAGCGGGAAAGGCTGCCAAGCTCAAGATGTGCTGCATCCTGCAATTTGGCTTTCCCGAGAAGAACAAACCCTCCCCCCAATCTCACCCACGCAGTTCTTTACCCCAAAAAGAGGTCATCACACAAAAAGGAGATAGGAGGGAAGGAGACTGCGCGCTTGACTATGACTGCAAGAGAGAGAAGTGTAGAGTCCTCTGGAGATGTTGTGTAAAGAGAAAGCAATCTGGGCTGTCTCCATCTCACAGAAAAGACCTCTGTGCTCTTGTGGACTTCGTGGCCTGCCAGATGGAGACAGCTCCAAGTAACACTGAGCTCTTATTGCCGCAGCAAACCAAGGAGAACTATAACCCCGAGAACTGCAGGTGTAGGAGGGAATACTTGCTCAGATGATGATTCATGTCAGCATCTGAATAAATAAGGTCAGACGGCCCCAAGATTGTTCCAAGGAAGGGGAGCTGATTTGTCCGGGGGGCAGAAAGGAGGAGCCGCTTGTTTGTTTCGTATCATCACAGTGATACCCTGCCCTGCTCTAAGGTTTCTCGTTTTATTTTTTCAAGAAGTTGTTCCCGTGTATTTTAATTAAGACTTTGGTTCAGGAAAACATTTAACTGGGTGTAGCCTACCTGCACTGGAATCGTTGTATCGAATACAGAAATACTAAGGTTAGCATATGCTGCATAGTCAGTATTATGTATCCCTTATATAACTCACTGCAGTAGTTTAAAGTAAGACATCTCTAACATGCCATTAAAAATAAAAAATAAAAAAAACCACTTGCCTCAGAGGGGTGAGAAAGGATTAATTAGTTAGTGCTTGTGCAGCACTGTGAAGATACAAATTGTGGGACACTGTTATTAATAAGCAGAAGATGCCAATAGGAAACAGCATTGTTAAAGGCACGAGGACTAACAATAGTTTTGTTCTCACATTTGTAAATGATTCTTCCCCTATTGAAAGGTGTTGGCCCTTCTGCCCAGGAGACCGAAACCCTCTTTCTTCACCCAAAAGAGTCCTCGTGGGCAGCACACACTTTCTCACACTCCCTCACCAGCGCTCCACACTGTTAGCTTATAGACGCTAGACAGTAGCCCATTCTCCATAGCCCTTTTATTGCCCGGCCTGTGCCTGGGCTGCCAGGAAAGCTGCCATTTAGACTCGATTGTCACGGTAGCTTTTATGATCTAGACTTGGTGTCTAGGATCCGAGTCTTCCTAGCAATCCGGCATATGCTGCTGAGCTGCCATCAGAGGCTCCCGGGTGCCAACAGTGTGGGCAGAATTCAAAGCGGCGACCTCCAGATGAAAGGTGCCCCATCCCCAACCTGCCCAGCAAAGCCACCCAGCCCCCAAATGCCAGCTCCTCACTGAACGAAACTGCCCTGCGATGCGATGTTCAGAGAGGGGGGATGAATAAAACAGGCAGTTTTAAAATATCTGCGGACAACGGCTGTCTAGAGCTGGTGCTGCAGACATTCACCCCTTGCTTACATAATATTGCTGTCATGCACAGTTCTCCCATCCAACTCCCTACCCCTTGCCAAGGTGCTGGAGGGAGGTCCTGTTCTTATTTACACAGCATGAATGCAAAATCAGAGAGGGTGGCAGAGACACACGCACGCACACAAAAGGTATGGTCCCTTTGGCACGTGGGGGAAAAATAGCAGAGCAAGAAGAGTTTATAAATTAGAGTGAAGAGCAGGATTAAAGAGATTAGAATCACTCTATCTCAGCACTTCTTCCAAAAGAAGGATGGCTGTAGCCCTTTAAACCCAAGGCTTCACCAGAGCAAAGCATCTTTCCTCCCTGTTTGCTCTTTCCATGCTTTGGCAAGCAAAACCCTGTCTTTACACCATTGCCCTCTGCTCCTGCCACACTTAAGCCCCCTTCGCTCCCTCCTGTCCGCACGGAGGCCGACCGAGGAAGGTGATTTGTGTCACCTGGAGTTAATTTGTGCCGGTCCACGCTGTGCCGTGCCGCTGCATCGGGGTGGGACCTTTTCAGATGTTGGCATGATAGGAAAAAGAACAATAAAACAGACGAGTATGTGTGGCGGGTGGCCGAGTCATCCTATCACCATGTATTTGTGTAGTTTCTTTTAGTGCCATCCAATCTTTCCTTCTGTCCCTAAATGGCCTGTGTTGAAAATGTCCCTGCTTTGCAGTTGCTCAACTGGAATGAGGACAAATTGTTTGCAGTGGCCCCCTTCCAAATGCTTGTGCTGTAACTTTTGTCTTGACTACTCTCTGGAGATATCTCTAGAGTGAGTTTCCTACGACTCCTCTGCACTAGCCCAGCGTTGCAGCGCGGTTTCTTCCTCCGCAGCTCCAGCTTTGCAGCAGGAGTCTTGTTTCAAGCTCCCCCATCGCACAAAAAGTGGAGCGGGCAGCGCCTTAATGCGGTTATGTCACACGGTCCCCGGTGAATTAAAAGTGAGGGGGATGGGTCTCGAGGGTGCATGAGGTTACTGAGTGGTGCTGGGAGGAGACGAGACGCACGCAGCAGGAGAAGGACAGCCCCACCACGCTGCCTTCGGTTATTAGGTACCAGTGCGGCGAGGAAAGCGTTGCTCTCTGTGCGAATGCATCGTCCACTTCTGTAGGCAGAAGTTCTTGGCTCCCGGAGCCTCCAGACTGCTTAAATTCAGCACTGGAGTGGTGGCGAAGGTGCTCTTCCCCTTCACATGCATTTGTGGGCGAGTCCAGGAGGAGAAGGAGGCAAAAATCTGAGTTAACAGAGCCTGGAGACCCAAGCCAAGAAAAGAAGGGTTTATAGTTCCAAAAACCAATTGGACAAAGTTTTGCACGTAGACTCATTAATAGATACTACAGGAGAAAGTGTTCATTTTCTCTCTTCTCTTAGATGCATGACCCGTTAGACATATATGTAGCAATAATATTTGCCAAGCATAAATAAATTCAAAGACTTGATTGCTTTTAACACATTTGTTATTCATCACGAGTATGATACATTTTCAGGAAAGAAGTGCAGACTTCATACAATGAACACTCTCCTTTGACTCTGCTCTGCCAGAGCAGAAGAGTGGGGACATGTAAAACCTTCCCCCTTTCTCCTCCCAGGCTGTGCAGAAGATGAATAGAGCGTCTCCAAAGTGAGCAAAGGCTGGAGACGAGGTCGTTGCAGGTCCTTGAAGTGGGTGCCCAGGTTTATGAGGTTCCTGATGGAGCAGGGACACAGGTGGTCATGGGCCCCACTTGCTTGAGGTAGAGAGAAAACAGATGAAAAAGGTAAAGGTGTTCAGTGAGGGCTTCTCACAAGTAAAGTAATTCAGTTTGAGAGAGCAGGTATCACTTTTCAAAGGCTTCTGCTCCGTAGCCATTTTATATTTGCTTAATTTGGCAAAGAGGGGCCAACGCAGCAGATTTCTCCCTGATTTGCTGTGGTGATATTTTTGTCCAAGAAGTGGCTCCCAACTTTCCAAACCCTCTTTACACACTCAATAACTCTCCAAGAACATCTCATGGGTTAGTAATTTACATACAATTATAATATTGCTTGCTCATCGTGTCCACTACTATGCATGCTCAAGGGAAGGGTCTTCACCCGGCCAAGGGTCTTTTTGATGTATGGGCATGATTTTTAGTATATAATGAAGGCAATTTTCTTAAGGATACATGGACCTTGGGTTTTCTTGCCAAGTTTGCAATGTGTGAAAAAACATCCTGATTTTAATGAGCAGCTCCAGGTTGTCCTTGGTTAAAGAATGCTAACTGTCTGTTCTACTGATAAGGTTCCTCCCATCCCACCAAGATACAGGGGACATCTGTTCTACTTAGATTTAAACAAGGCGAATCATCCTACAACATAATTCGCCCTAATCCTAGAATATCATTCCTCCTACAACATAACTGGTTAATTCATCCTGCAATATTGTGAGCTGGAAGTGAACAAGGCAGGCTTCGATAGGCATTCTAGATACAAAGGGTTACTCAGTATTGTCAGGCTTAACAAACATAGGGAATTTGCTTGACTTTGCCATTATCCCAGGGATTTTAAGTATTTTCCACTTTTTTTTTTAAGCCAGGCAGGTGATACATCGTGCCTCTGCCTTCCAGTTAATCAGAGAATATTTGCTTGTGTTGCATTCTGGATCTCACAAAACACTAAGACTACTTTGTTTTTCATTAGCACTAGAGGGGAAAAATAAACAGGCTGGGCTCACGGTTTATAATTGCATATGTAATTACCACTTGAAGACCACTATTAGCAACACAAATTAGCTCACTGCCCTTTTTATCATCTCTGCAGTGCCTCATAGCATACATGTAAACTGTCTCATTTTCATTCATCAGCCGAGCAGATTTTAATCTCAGATGTACAGAAAACAGTGCAATGTACCTCCAGAAGTCATCTGCTCTGCTTGCAAATACAGCAAGCAATATTTGGAGTCCTGCCTTAACATTCCCCATTCGGCTGGAGGCAGAATCCACCCACCCCAACTTGGGGGCCAAATCTTCCTGCTGTCCCACAACCAGCTGTCCTGCACATCAGGGACCTCGTGTGCATTTGGTACCAGAGTAACTTCATGTCAGGTTACTCCAAGTTTGCCTTAAGTGCCTCGAAGGATCCGTGGGAAGAGATCTGCTGACACGAGGAGGGCAGAGAGAATTTGCACATGGTGTGATTGATTCTTCCCTGTAAGTAATCGGGCACATGAGGAGCATATTGTTACCAAAGTGTGGAGGTTATTTACAATTAAACTTCTAAACGTTGCCATCGAGCAGTGAATAGCAATGAATAACTCCAAAGCCATTCTACTTGGTTTTGGTTTCTTCTTTATTTTCCCAGAGCTCCTATTTTCAAAGGGACAAAGCAGAGACACCCAGAGGAAAGGAAGTCTTATTGTAAGAAGCTGTAAAAAGAAATGCATGGCCACAGATCATGAAATAATTTTATGTTTCACATGTTTCCCGACTCCAGGAAAACAGTTTAAAATGGTGCCTTGCCCCTGGATTTTAGTGAAGTCTGAAGCAGATTCTGTGCTCTAAAAAAAAAAAAAAAAAAAAAAAAAAAAAGCAGGGGGACATCCTGAAAGAATTAGATCCATAACAAAATTTTGGTTGCTGAGGCCAGAAAGACCCTTCGCCCACCCCTCTGCCTGTGGCAGGATTGATTTAATTATGCTATAACTATTCCTGTAGATGGGTGTCTGGCCTTGAATAACTCCAACGGCAGTGATTGTCCAACGGCTCTTGGCAGCTCGTCCAGCCGCCGAACAGTTCTTCTACAGTTTTGCCTAATATTTAACCTAAAACTTCCCTTCTGCTTCAGCCAATTATTATTTGTCCCATCTTTTGTTGACTAACGAGAATAATTGATCCTTGTCCTCTTTATAACATTCCTTTATGTTTCCGATTATTAAGCTCTGCACACTCTTCTTCCCTCAGGCTAAAGATGCCAAGTTATCTTAACCTTTCCTCTTACATGCGAATGCCAAACTTCTTACCATCTTTCTTGCACTCCCCTAAATTCTTCAATTTGTCGGCGTTTTTTTCATACAGAGCTGAATGCAGTTACTCCAGTTATGCTTTAACCAGTGCCAAGCAGAGCGCAATAATTACTGCAGTAACCTTACTGACCCCATCTAATAACAAAGGCAAAATGCAGCGTGTAATTAAAATCTAAAAAAATAACTATTTTTAAAAGCTAATTGCCTTAACAATCAGAACATTCTACAGCTCAGAGAACACACACTAAAGAATTTAAAGGTTATTGTTCATTCAAAACATCTTTTTCAATTATATTCTGTATATTGTATTCTGGGCTGTGTGCAGTTTTACTCCTATTAGGAACGGGCTGTGCTGCATCTCTCGCACTGCCTCCCCCTCTTTGAATGTATTTCCTGCAGATTTAACTCCTGATGGCCCCATGGGGACCTACCTACTCTAGGGGTGTTTGATAAGGATTTACCACTTGATCCATTTCTAGGGCTCAGCACAGAACTGCCACTCACGATTCTGGTGTTTTAAGCCATTACAATGCTAACATCAGTAGGGCAGAGCCAATAGGGAGGCATTTGTGGGAAGTTTTCTTTACATGGACAAATTTTGTCTCCTTCACCCAAGTCCTTGGTGCTCTGCCTTCTCTCTAATGTCCTACAAACTCCTCTGTCCTACAGCAAAGCACGCACTTTGTCTTCGTATTCATCCATGCAATACACACCTGTAGCATTTTGTAACTGCACACACTGCTGCCTTTCAATTATCGCCTCTTCAGGAACGGAAATCCTTGATGTTCCCCAGGACAAATGATGCAACACTAAAATCATTCTGTTGACAACAGCCATTTTTGGAAAACAGATACATGAATACATGGAATCCCTCAGATTAAATGAATTGGGGTATAGCAAACCCACAGACTGCAAACCCACTGGACTAAGCAGAGATTTGATTAAATTGTTCTTCTATTACACTGATAAGCAGAGATATGACAGTTGTTAGGATTTGTAATAGTTTCTTTATTATCATTTCTCCATAGCACCTTAGTTAAATTACAGTTGCTGTGTTGGAAAACATGCTTGTGAATATCCCCAGGTACAGAGGGCAGGGCAAGATTGCTAGCAAAGTAAAAATCTGAATAGTAGTGCATATTAGAGGGAAGATGGGATAAAAAGAAATTGGACTAAAATTGCAAAAAGACTCAGGATTGACCTCAGAAAAACCTCCTAACAGTGAAACATTGGGTGCATTGTCCAGGGCAGGAGCGAAGTTCCCAGTTCCATGGACTACCTCCAGGTGCAACTTAAATGAACAGCTGACAGGGACGATACAGATATCCTTGATCCTACCTTGATCCAAACAGATGGTGAAGGATCTGTTGAGGACTCTTTCAGCCCTTCTATGATTTTACTTTGCTTCTAAATTATAAAAAAGACATAACATTCTGCTCTCATTTACATGCATCAAGATTTTCATATTCTATAAGGTTGTATATTTACAAGTGAGGTTGGAATTTGGCTTCCTATAATAACACATTTTAACACACCAGAAATTGCTCCTTAACAATAAAAGTGTGAAGTACTTTATTATACAGCTCACAAACTCTAACCAATAGGTAAAATGTAAGGCAAAATAGTCACTGATTTCCATAGCAAGACCTTATCCAATGAGCGCATAGGACCTTGTGACATATTTAGATAGAGTAACATCTTGGTGCATCTTCCACCTAGAGGAAAGGTGGCACTGGAGGAATGAATGAGACGAAGCAGAAATATCAGCTGTAAATGTATAGTTTGCCACCAGGAACTGGAATCCAGGAAAACACTAACTTACAAGACCCAATATGCTTGCATGGTTCTTTACTACTTAGGTATTTTCTGTCCTCTTTATTTACTACTATGCTTTGAATAGAGATTAAATTTTACAGCTCTGTATTTGAGCTTTTTTCCACTTACCTTGAAATAAGATTTGCACACATTTTTATAACTAGGTTAAAAAGCTGTCAAGGGACTTTTTAAATAATTCTCAACACTTGGAGAAGAGTTGCTCATAACCTCTTACATGCGAACACCTCCTTGGAGGCGCAAGAGGAACCAGTCCCCTGTCCGCACAAACACGGTTTTCTTCTCTCTGTCCAGAAGCACAAGAGCACTGCTGATTAAAATGAACTCGGATACAAAATTCCCTTTGTATTCCATTCACAAATTCCTCAATAAGATTCAATTTATTGTCCAGCTAGGTCAGCCAAAGCCTTGCCATTGCCTGAGTGGGCAATGGCAATGTTCTGGGACAGGCACTTAAAATACAGCTCTTTGGGGAAGGAAACCTCCAGGTCTTAGGGAGACCGCTGAGGTCAGCAGAGGTTTAGTGACTTCAGCAGATCACCAAGATCAGCAGATGCTGAGTGGGAAAGACTTTCGTGCTGATCCAGAGCCATCAGGGAAATGAGTAAGAAGGTGGAAGGTGCTGGGCCTGGGGTGTCCTCTGCCGGCACTACGGCTGGAAAAGCCAGCCGGGCATCCCTGCTCAGCCCTGCTGGGCTTTGAAAACGACTAGGGAGGTGAGCACTCCCCCATGGCCCTGCATGACGTGGTTTCTATTTTTAAACTAAACCTGAGATGCCATCCCTGGTTCACCCCAAAACTAACAAAATAAGTTTTTTATAACGACATACAAATCAATATTATAAAAAAAAAAAATTTCCCTTGGCGAGAAAATATAAAATATCTCATTCTCTTAACATGCAAGTTACATATTTACCAAGTGTAAAATGTCCCACATTTCCATAATATTTTAGTAGCATGGAACATTTTTAGCTGTGACTCCTTAAAAAAAGCTTGCGTTACCGTCTGCAGTGCCCTGGAGCTATATGTCACAGTCTTCCCAAAACAAAACTCGTAGAGCAGTAACCATATTTTTAAGGTTTAACGCTCACAAACAGCATAGGTTTAGCACTCGGCAAGCCAAAACTGCTGCGTGACCTGAAGACGCGCAGACTGTGACCCGAGAATTAAGAGCCGTGCTAAGCAGCCAAGCTGTCTCCCTAAAGACAAGACAAAAATAGCAAGAGAAGAAGAGCTGAGCCATGGGGCTGGCATATGTCAGGTGTGCCTGAACCTGCCGTCACCTGCTCGGAACGTGGCAAAAGACAAGTCGCTGGTCCCAGTTTGGAGTCAGTCATTAGGGCTGTGTATGAACCTAAGCAGAAGGATTTTCCAAGGCACTCGACAACCCACTGGCTCCCAGGGAACCGGATCTTTTAAGTTATCTTGCTACAAAGAACACCAGAAGGGAGTATTTTGTTCTGGCCCCATATGGAAACAGAAAGTTTCTTATAAAAGATAGAGAAGAGAGCAAGTTTTTTGAAATGCTCATATGCGTATTCTTTGCTCTGGGAGTTTCCAATGCTGCTCTTGCTCCCCCGGCTCCTCCCGAAAGCAGGTGCCACAGTCCCAAAAAGCCTCATGACCAAGGGAAGGGGAGGGAGGAAAGCAAATTAAAATGTGAAACAAAGTTTTGAAATTCAGTGTTTGAAGATAGCAGGCCCAAGTCGTGGGGACCTGGCAAGCTTTGCAAGGCAGAGGAGAGGCTGATTTGGGAAAGATATGAAAGGTATAAAGGTCAGCAGAAAAAAGGCTCCAAACATCAGAGCTGAAGTGAAGGCATGCAGGGAGAAGAGGGGAGTGCGAAACAGCTGCCTGGGGGAGCTTAGAAGGGATGCTCAGCATGCTGAAAACACTAATTTTACCAAAAGCCGACCTTCTCATGCCAAATTCCCGCACGGAACAACGTCAAGGACGCAAGACCATTTTTCATGAAGAAGAAAGAAAAAAAAGAACACACACACAAAACAAAAATCAAAAACCAGCCTGTTTCAAGCAAACACACAAGATTGGCCTGGATATCATCCTTTTATTTCTCTTGCTTTCTTCACTTCAAAGCATTTTTAGCTTGTAAATACACAGGTAGTCTTTTTTCAAGTCTTTATTTTTAAAAGACATTTTAATGTATTTTTAAAATGTTTTAAAAAGTTGATCAATATGAAGGTGTCTCCACAGAGTTACTACACAATTGCTGCTGGATTAAAAATAAGTTATTTCTACATTTACTGGGGAGCAAATTGCCAAATATCGTTGCAGGGAACACTCAGATATAATGAACTTCTATTCAGGGTCCCAAGGAGCTTGTTACAGAGAGGTGTATATATATATATATATATATTTATATATTTGTGTGTTAAATTAGGCAACAGAAGAATCCCATTCTGCACAAGACATGCTTACAAAGTAGAATTTCCAGTCTAGAGGGAATTCTGTTATTTCAACTTTCATTTCCGTCCTAAAACAGACCAAGAAATCAAAATATCAATGAAATAAATTGGTGGAACTCAAAGTTCAGAAAAATCTAAGTTTGAAAATGTCTAGAGACAATCAAATGCTTCCAGTGCAAAATAAAATGCTCCCAAACTGAAAAGCCCTGGAATACAATCCTCTTCCCTGATGGATACAAATCAAGAACACTTCTGCTAGAAATCTCTGAAGTTACACTGGTTTAAACCTTTGCACGGGTAATAAAAAGGCCCAGAACTATAAACTTTTTATAAAGTTAAGAGCTTTGGAAGGGTCTAAGCCTTCAGACTTCAGGGCATGAAGCGAAGTGAGAGTTGGGAGGAAGATTTCATGGCTCATCCCTGTGCTAGGGCAGTGGAGGTCGGGCAGTCCCGCAAGCTGGAGACCAGCAGCTGGTGGCTCCACCAGGATGCCAGCTGGGCACAGCGCTCGGGACGGAGCAGGTCCGGGCTGTCCACAGGGCTCTCCATGAGGACACGGCTGAGCTCCGCAGCTGGGGATCGCTGGCTGTCAGAAGCAGACGGCCGAGCGCCGGGAACGCCATCCCGCAACGCGGAGACAAGCTGCCTGCACAGCAGGCCGAGTGCACAGGGCTTGGACCCGGGAGCGAAGAAACCCCCTCTGGACACTCGACTCCTCTCCAGGAATTCAGATGTGTTCGTTGCAAATATAGCGCAAGGCTCCCTTGAAGGAACACGCACTTGCATTAGCAACTTCTCCTCCACTGAAGGCAACTCAAAAAAAACCTCATCTGATGGGAATAACAGGATGAACAACAGCGCTATGTTGGTGTCATTGTTTTCTTGTTTGATTGTTGCTGCTGTTTGGTTTTGCTGTTTGTTTTTTAAACAAAATTCTTTCAAAAGGCCATAGCCCTCAGGGCACAAGCTAATCTTTAACCTCCTGCTTGGGTTTCCTGAACAAACTGGCACTGACCATTGCAGAAAAGCAGTCGCTGTGTGGAAAAAAGTATGGATGGGCATTACTGTGCAAAACTAGTGCTTCAGGAGAATCAAGAATGGCCCTGATTTTGGATGAGGTAGACAGCTCTATAGACCACCAAACAGCCAATGCCCACAAAACAGCCAGAAATTTTCACCAGAAGAGCTGAAAGGGTGGCCAGTTGCTCCTGCCGTCCCTTCCAAGGCAGGTGGTAGGTGCGTACGGACCTGGTTTCAGGTCATCTGAAGACTGCTTCCATACCTGGCGCGGCAGAACTCATGCTGGGAAGCTCCCATCTCGTTGAGGTCAGGCCTCAACTCTGACATACAATAAAAAAAATCACCCTGTAAAGCTCTTGAATGCACAGAGCTGGGTTTCAAAATCAGGGTCTATGCCAACTTCTCCTAAATCAAGTCTGCTGAACCTTTGAACACAACTACAGCCAGTAAAGGCAGAAGCTAAGTAAGGAGGGAGATTAGAGCCCTTGATGTTCTTCATCTGCACATAATTATTTTGGGCCCAGTTCTTCAACTAACTTATAGATCATATTTTTTGAAAACTGAGATCACATCCATTGAAATAATCTAATGCTATGAGGATTAGACCATAAAGAAAAATCACCGACTTACAGAAGAAAAAGCAATGCTCCGACTTCAAATTTACTTTTTTAAAGGAATTTGCAAAACATATATCCAAATAACAGAAGAGCCAAAACTGTATTTTCCAGAGAAGTTAATATTCTAGTCCAAGTAAAAACAGAGAATACAGAGAATCAAGGATTTTCTAATTAACTTCAGAAAAAAAGCTGAGCAAAACAACCAAACATCTTGAAGAATGTGACCTTGATGTGATTTGCTTCCAACTAAAAAAAAAAATCAGTCTTCATTTGACCTAGCAAATGCAAAGGTAGGATCAGTCAAAAACACTTCCATTCAGTGACCTGCAGCACTCATTCTGACTCATTTTCTGGCACCTCCGTAGCCAACATCCTGAGTTATATCTATGTTACAGGTTTCTCTACGACTCCTAGGGATTTCTAAGAGGTTAAGGACACCAGAATTGCAGTGAAAACGACAACAACAACAAAATCCCTTCATAGTATTGAAATCTCCACAAAACATGGCCATCTTTTTCCACAGAAGTGGAAAAGGAAGGAAGGAAGGAAGGAAGGAAGGAAGGAAGGAAGGAAGGAAGGAAGGAAGGAAGGAAGGAAGGAAGGAAGGAAGGAAGGAAGGAAGNAGGAAGGAAGGAAGGAAGGAAGGAAGGAAGGAAGGAAGGAAGGAAGGAAGGAAGGAAGGAAGGAAGGAAGGAAGGAAGGAAGGAAGGAAGGGACTTGATGCAAGTTCCTACCCAAAATCTAATTGAAGTGTCTGGAGTCGGGTTGTTTTTCCATAATGCCAACACTGTGACTAGAGCAAGAAACAACTATGACTACCAAAAGAATTATCTTCATTCAGTTTCCAGCCCAGCTTTTGGAGTAAAGTGACAGTTGCACTTCAATAAAATCTTCTGATCTTTTTGATGCTTAACTGAATGGAATCATCACATCTTCAGAGCTATGCACAATGAGAACATAAATTCTGTCTGCTCATTGCTGGAGAGATGGCTTGCTGTTTTTATTCTAACCAGAATTGCTGCTTTCAGAAGAAAACTGGATTCACTCTGTCAGAATCAACAGAAGTGTTGTTTAAGGTATGGTATATATATCCATACAAAATATTCACTTAACGGAATACATACAATAGTCATTAACCTGATGAGTTCCAGAAGTGACCTTGATATTATACAGCAGAGGCAACCATATTAATAGATATTTCATACCAATACTGCAAGACTGTTTCAGAGGTAGATTGCAAGAAATAAAAACAGTTGACAAAAAAAAAAAAACAAAAAAACCACATAAGGAAAAGGAAAGTATGAGGTGCCATGGAGCAAGTGGAGGTCAAGTGAAGGACAAGTGCAATGCAAACCAGATACAGTATTTTTGCAAGCGGGGCAGGTTGTCCTGCAGTTTTGCATGGCAAAGTCTCTAAGCTGTGTTGTGTCTTCCTGAGCCATGACGTACAAACGACTGCTGGCGTCAGTCTTTGATGGCTGCCCATGGTCAGCTGGCTGAGTGTTGTCTTTCTTGTCCCAGATGTTCCATCACACTGCAGATGGATTTAAGAGATGTCAGACTAAACCAAGCAACTGCTATTGTTGCTACAGAGACGTTTATAGAACTGCATATGGAAAATGAATCAGATAAATGAGAGTAAAAATTTATTTCATCCCTTCACCTATACAGAGATACAGAGCAGTCCATATTAAAAAAGAAAAAAATCTCTTATGACTGTTCAAATATTTGCATTCGCAAAATTTGTATCAGCAAGCTGAGTGGTCAGCTGGATCAACCACAGCTGATATATCAGTCAACACAGTAGTTAAAAAGAGTTCACAAAGGAAAAAAGTAATTTTGACTCTTGGCTTGGAGAAGTTCCTGGCAAAGGAAGAAACCATGCTTGACCCCCAAACAACCAAACATCCATTCACTGCATGTGGAAATTATTCTGCCACCATTTTACTGCTCCAGCAGAGGTGGCGCATGGCTCTTTTGAAGCCTTGGCTCTTTTCAAATGATATTATTTTAAATATTTTAGTACAGGGAATTGCATGGAGCTGACAATTATGGAACAAGAGTGCAGTGTGGGAAATGTCGCTTTGAAATCATTTAGCTCAGTTCATTTCCATCTCAAGAGCAATAGAAAGCAGATGGAGCAGCGAGGGCCAACAGGCCACAGAAGCAATCCCCAGGTCTCGGCCAGCTTCCTCCTCCCCAGGACTAACAAGAGGGTCACCAAATCCACCTAGAGTTATTATCATCTAGGAAAACCACACGCTAGAATTCAGCCAGGGTCCTGGTCTTTGGAGTGAGTGCCTCACTCTAAAGTTTCTATTATATATAGAATATTAGACCTAAGTTGCCAGCAAGGTCAACTGGGACCACAAAGCTCATACCGTAAGAGAGATGCAAGCAAGCCAGAGGCACAGCAGGAATGCTAAGTGGTTTGGGAAAGAGAAACTGTAGCAGGGAGAAGGAGGTCTCCAAACAGTCATCCAATACGAAAGAAAGGCTGTTACCAGAAGAAAGCTTTGCCATATGCAGCAAGAGTGAGAATAAAGGTAGTAAGTTTGATTTGCAGCAAAGATATACCAAAGTCAAAAATCAAGAGTAAAAATAATAATAATATTTAAAAGAAGAAGAAGAAGAAGTTAAATACAAAGACAGTGAAGCATTCCAGCCTCTGTGAGTAGTCAAGGCTGCATCACTGGAGGTGTCTGAGAAGAGTTACACACATTTCCGCCAGGGACAATCTAGCTAAGTGTGATCTTGCCTCAGAGCATGGGAAGGACTTCCAGGAATCCTCTCCAGCACAATATCTCTTGGATAATTTAATAGAGCCTGTTACAGCTTGTGCTTCATGTCTCTCATGCAGAGAAAGAGGGATTCCCCCAAGGAAAGTAACGTGTTATGTAAGAAACAGATCCAAATGCTGGAGCTGCAGCAGTGTCTAACAGAGAAACTGGTGATCAGGGACTTCGGAGGCTCAATTCCAATTCCTGTTAAAATAACAGAAAGCCTCTGGAGAGTTATTTCACTTTCTATGTCTCTCTTTGCATCATCACAAGTATCCAGGACACATAATGCAGAAGGTCTGCCTCCCACTGCCAGCATTATCTGCACTAACAGCAGCTGGAGAGAACCCCAGCCCTGTCCCTGTTCACAGCCCTTTGAGCCTACCCAGGCACTGCTCTGGTTTGACCTACCTGTCACGCTCAACGCTGGTTTGTCCCACCCCGCTAGTGCAAGAACACACCAGAAGCAAGCCTTACTCTAAGCTTGCTGGCCGTGCACGTCCAACATGCATGCAGCAACATCTTGACCGCAACCACTCCCACAGCTTTCACCACAGCTAAATCTGTCCCTCACACTCATCCTTACGATCCTTGCTGCTATTTCATGTCTGTCAACAAATCTGCCTCACTCTTCAAGCAAATAGTGGCTTGTTGGACACATTGTGTCAGATGGGCAGAACTGTCCCTCAGGGGACTCTAAGACAAGACAAGACTGATATCAAAGATAAGGACAACCATTTCAGGTTGGTGGCACTGTAGAGGAAATGCTGGGGGCTAGAGATGATTTCTCACTGGAAGACTAGTTTGTCTATGCACCCCAAACAACTGACAAAAGAGATAAAATTTCTGCATACATCAGACCAAAATCAAGGCTCTCTGTGACGTCTACCCTAAAATGCTATTGGTTTCTCTTCTAGAAACCCATAGCGCTCAGCAAAACTGTTGTCATCACTTTGTAGAGCTTTACTACTCTCAGCTCTCGCCAGTTACTGCCAACCATTTCAAGGCTGGGTATGGCCACCAAGGGCATGATCATGATAGACAGTTGTGAAATTATCCAACTGATCTGTTCATGGAAAGCTGCACTGAAAATAAAAGTGAGGTGGTACAGGAGCTTCAGAGGTCTGGGCAAGTTAGAGAAATTCATTGGTATCCTCTAAAAATACCTCAAATGAAGAATCTACCAGTCTTCCCTTCTTTAAGCCCTAAGCAGATAAGAGAGAGCCATCAGCTATATCAGACACCTGCAAAAGAGCAGGTGTTATTAGAAGAACAGGAGTTACTAGAAACTCTGCTCAGTACCACAAGAGCCAGGCTGAGGCTCTCATCCTGCCTCAGATATCAGCAAACAAATGCTTTTCAGCAGCTAGTCAAACGCTGCTTCTCTGCTTATCAGCTCCTACCAGGAGTCATGTATAAAAGCAAGGCAAGCACGGGTCAGAGAGACTGGAGCTCACTGAAACAACCTTCAAGGTTGTCCTTGCAGTGCAGTCTGTGGCCCTGGGCATGCTGCTGCTTTTGGAGGAGAAGAGAGGTCTGGGAAGAATGGATCCTCCCACATGTCCTCCTCCTGGATGTTGGGGACAATGTCCCAGAGGAGATATAGGACTTTCCTAGTCTGAGCCGCTCAGGGGTGCTCTGTGACCAGAGCTAATAGAAGCTCTGTTGTTGTCTGTACTGCACCAGACCCTTCGTTCACATGCTGATTTCTGTATAAAGGCCCTGAAGGGGCTTTCTGACATGCAAATGGTCCATGTGGTGTTTCAGGTAACACCTGCCAGTCCACCTCTTGGCAAACAGGCAGCAAAATGAACCCCAAAAAGCCCTTCCCTTGCCCCAGGCCACTTCTAGTGACACAGAGATCAAGATCTCCAGGAAGGCACCTCTTGGCCCTGAGATCAAGAGGGTTTCTTTTTCTTGGCTCTGTTCCCACGCCTGAGTCACTGACAGGATCGTGTCACAGCCTGACAAGAAGTGTCTTTGCACTTAGTTGCCAAGGGTTCAGGGGAGGGCACGTGCTGGTGCTCGAGAGAGTTTGGCTTCCCAGGGTAGTCCATGGGTAGACCATGTGGAGTGGAAGGTGTCAAACTTTGCATTTTTGTCTTCACTGTGCCTCTGGAGAGGTTCCAGGAGCAAACGGCCCTCTCAGACTCTGTTTTCAAGGGAGCCTGTTGGTTCAAAGGGCAATCTAGCAGCAGTCCAGTGAAAGGATGCAGGGAGTTAGCCCACAATGTAGATTCATCCTCCCTCCATTGCCTTATCTGTGAAACTAAGTTAACGACATGATCTTCTTAAAGAGAGGGAAATGTTGGAAGGTTAAAAAGAGACAGGATATTTGAGCTGTAAAATAAATATGAAAAACGCTTTTTTGGACAAGAATACTTATTAAGAGGCATAGACAAAAAAAACTTTGCATGAGCTACTTAATATTAACTGGTAAATTAATATAAAGAATAACAATGCTCAACAAGAGCATCATATATTATAATATACTGGTAGCTCAAAGAAGAATGGAATCTAGTAGGATTTTCCTATCCCTATTCCTCTGAACCCAAGAAAGGCTGATTAAAAAGTTATGAATGTGCAGGAGGTGGCTTCTGAGGGAATAAAAAGCTCTGAAAAACTCTTCAGCTGTGCCTCCTGTCTGCACAGTTTGTATGACCTATTCCAGCTAAACTGTTTCTTGTGCCCACATTTAAAGCAGGAATGCATATTTGTCATATCTCTTTTCATCCGCACACAGATTCTGCTCCCATAGCTTTTCCTGCAGCTCTGTCACCTGGTTCTGTGCCCTACCACGTCCATGCACCCATGATGAGATCCCACGTGCTGTGCTTAGAGGGCAGCACCGGCATTGACTGAGCTGCACTAACTATCTCCGGGAAATCCCTTGGAAAATTGTGCAGAAAAGTGAGGTTTGAATGTGTGTTTGTGGGAGCATATATGTGCACACGTGTGTATGCAGGTGTGTGGAGGGTTTTACACTCATATGAACAGCAATAACTCAGTTCCTTTTCATCCTCTTATTAAAAATAAAGCAGATGATGAAATAAAAGGGTCTATATGTGAGAACTGGCATAACAGAACAAATTGCGTAGGCTTATTGTAACTCTTCACATTTAATGAAGGTGTTTGTTTAGAGGGAGTCAGACACACATTTAGGAATACAGCAAGCAGCACTAAACAGTCCTCAGGAACCTGTTTAGTTTACTCGTGTAAAATGCCAATATCCTGGACTAAACACCTCCTCAGAGGTGACTGAATCCCTTGCAGTTGTTGCAAAATCCCTTCATCTGTAACCATTAGTGGTGGGTAAGCAACATAACCCTGCCATTGTTGCTACCCATGGCAGCACCCGTAATGTACCAGCTGCTTTCCAAGTAGATCATTCTCCAGGAGCCGTATGAATATGAATGAAAAATCACTTTCTTCTAGAGCACAACTTACTGATTGTAGGCATCAAAGTTCAATAGGAGCAATGGCAGAGGGAACTAGAATTAAACTAACCAAGGACCATACAGTTCAAGGGATACCAGAGCAATCTCCTTGCTGTGAGCACCAGTTATCCTCTAGACAAGATTTTTAATGCTGAAAAGCATGTCTGATTTACTTTGAATTTGTATTTGAACTTATAAGAAAACACAGAGGTATTTTGTAGCAGCCTATTTTTTTTTATTATTACTTACAACTTTGGTGGACAGTAAAATAATTGAATACTTCTCAGAATAAAAAGTAATAAGTGAAAGCTTTGAGATTTAGAGAATATTTCAGGAATTCTGCCTCAAATAACCAGGTCTTTTATTTTTGTTTTTGTACCTAGAGCGTGCACCAGAAAGAACAGTGGAGCTCTGTCAAATAAAAAGAAATATCTTTTTCATTAGGATTGTATTTATCATGCTTTCAAAGGCTCTACAAATCAATGCCCCTATTTGTCATTGTAATTCAATACAATAAAAGCTGTCAAAACTGCTCACTTTACTTGCTAGTGACAAATTTACTGAAGTTTTGCAGCACAAGCCAAATAACACAACACCAGCTCCTCCAGCTTTTATTTCGCTCTGCCCTAGGCAGTGATCCTACTGGTTTCTGTGCAAGTTTTGCCCAAGTCAGGACTGAAAGTTTCAATTCTGAATATCAGGCTGTTTTAGCAAACAACAGTCAGAGAAATCCCCTTTACAAACCACACTGGGTGACTGAAATGGTATTGCTTGTGAATTTTATCTCTGAAATGCCAAGCTTTTTTTCCTACAGATCATTGCAAAATACCGACTGTGTCCTTGATGAAATTCCCTTTGGCTCCATGAGGTCACCCCCGGGATTAAGCACTGCCTGACCCTTGGCGTACAGAGCTCAGCAGCATTGTATTCTGACGCCTACTATGTCTTTGGAGATACTCGTCTGTTCCACTAGAAACAAAGATTTTAGATCTCACCCCTCCAGGGAAGAGCTTTGATGAAGCAAGTCTCTTGTTATTACCTTGTCCAAAGACTCTACAAGACCACACTGTATCCTCTGGCAATAGGGACAAAAGAGATAAAGCTATCGCTCAAGGGCAGACTTGAGTAATGGCTACATTTGCCATC
Organism: Eudromia elegans; assembly: GCA_003342815.1. Classification (NCBI taxonomy): domain Eukaryota; kingdom Metazoa; phylum Chordata; class Aves; order Tinamiformes; family Tinamidae; genus Eudromia; species Eudromia elegans. The sequence continues at coordinate 2,563,907 of PTEX01000006.1, read as the reverse complement.
ATTTAGAAAGATGTTTTGATGCCTTACATGCCCGGACCTTATGTTGGGAGGTCTATGTTAGAAATGAATAGAGTGGCAGGTTGTGTGAAAGACTTTGGGGATTGTGGTTAGAGCAAAGGACTAGACTCAGCTTCTCTGTGCAGTCGTACCCATGCTACTGAGTTGCCTTCAGATTTGGAGAAGTCTTTTATGGTAAAGTCTATAAGCCAGGGTTCTTCATCTAACTGCTCTGGGATGTCCTTTCCACATCTGTGACAAGGAGATTGTAGCAGCTTGTCATGTCCAAGCGCTTTTAGTGCCTCAGATAAAAACTGCTAAGCATTAGCAGCTGTAGTGGCCATTTTTACTACTTTTGAATGTGTGCCCAAAGATCGTTTGATGGGGATGTGTTCTATGTCTGTAAATAAATAAATACACGTCTGTGTAGATATTGGGAGTTAATAAGAGCAGAAAACATGAAAAAAGAAAATGAAATCTAGTCATGACTGCAGATCCTCTGAGCAGAGCCCTTATGGCAGTGGCATGGATGCTCTCCTCCCCGAGTTTTCGCTCAAGCAATTATTTCTAACTTGGCATCCAGAAGTCAGTCCTGGCTTCCAACCTGAAACGCAGCAGAGAGTTAGGCTAACACACACTAGCCTCCTTCAAGCGTTCACGGCATTGTGCATGTGATAAAGGGTTGGATAAAACAGAGGCAAAAGTCTGCTATCTTCCAAGGCTCGGGAAAATAAACCACAAAGGCAATTCAACAAAGTCCTCTTTGTTCCTGAATAGAAGCAACAAATGAAAGGAATCTGGTGGAAGAAGGAAAGCAAGAAAGCGGTCTGCTGCAGGGAGAAAGTACAGAAAATCTCTCTTTGCTGGCTCCTCTAGCAGAGCGAGTGCCTGATTATCACATGGGCCGCACAAAGGCTGGAATTAAAGAGGCTGACTCTGCTGTCACATCGCTTAAGCTGCACCGAGGTCAAAGGAGTTCAGACTATCCGAGGTCACTCGCGCCCGCTCCGGGAAGCAGGATTCTCCCTTTCTGAGGGACAATTGCTCAGGCTGACAAGATACCAGGGCCATCCTTTCACATTGGACCCCACAAAGTGCCGGGGGCAATTACGAGCACTCTGCAAAGAACAGGGGCACAATGAAGGCTGTCGGCCTGGCACCAGAAACAACTGCAGAGGGCAAAGCACGCAAGAGGAGTCACTATCTCTGTTGTCCCCTAAACGACCAAGAAAAAAAAATTGTAAGTCTGCAATATTGGCCTTCGGTATCACAAAATCCAAATGCAAACAGGTGTCAATGGTGTGGCTGTATGGCAGCCCATATTTGCAGGCCTGCACATTTCTTATACACTTCATGAATTATGTCCCAGACAGAGACCTCTCCCTGCAGGTTGTCAGTGATGCCAGGGCTATTGAAGAATGTCCCTGTGCTAAAAATAGCAGCTATTCTCTCCAATGCCCTCTGTCCCCTTTCAGCCTCCACTTCACATGGTTCAGCTCCAAGAGAGGAGCACTGACCTCGTCTCACCAGGAATATCAAACATCTCCACAGCTTCTATGAACCTTCTGCTGAGAGTATAGAAAGGGGGAATGTACACATCAGCTGTGTAGTCACCCATGCAGGGGATCTGTTTGGATACATCCTGAGACTCTCTTGAGCTTGAAAGCAAAACTGATATTCATCTCTTTTAGTGTGCATGCACAGAATGGCAATTTTTTTTCCCTAGTAATTGTAATAGACTTTGAAACAAGTTCACAGGGTACCAATATATCAATATTCACTGTCATCATTACTTTTGCATATAACCAAGCGCTTGACTCCAGCGTGCTTGGTGTCTCACAATGCAGATTAAGGAAATGTCTCTGCCTGGCAGACTCATACTCATCTTTGTATTCTGATTTGAGACTGAGTCTTCTGTATTTTCCATCTTCAGATTATTTGTGGTCACTGCACCGAGTTTTTAAAATAGCTTATATAAATAAAGTTCATACCTCTGTCATTCCTCAAATCATAACACCAGGGCTTCCTGACAAACAGTCCGAATCTACTGTAATACAGCGAGAGGAAAGGGAAGGGAGTTCTCCAGGCTCAGTCTCTCACACCTCTTTGTGGACAGTGAACTCGCTAAGACACGTGCTGAGAGCCAGGCGAAGAGGGAAAGCTGCAGCTGCCTGCAGGACCCTCGCAGCACCTTCACAGATTTACCCAAGCTGATACTGTAGAATGAACCTGAGAAAACAAGTCCTTAGATAATCTCAGTTCTGCTTCACAGTCTGTTAATGACTATGTATTTACTTGTCCTTGAGGAAAGAGACTCTACTGCCAGTTATGGAAACCAGAGAAACTCCCGTTGTCCTCAGCAAGACCTGGATCTGCTCAGGCAACTAGATACATTCACTCCTGACTTCCTGGTCACTGAAAAGGCTGTAATCCACCAGAAAAGTAGGGCTTTCTGTCAAGCATTCTCCAATTAAAATGCTCTGGCCTTCTCCATGAGGAAATTTATTCATGTATCTCTAAAGTGGGGAGTTCTCTTTCTGTGTGTTGTCACCAACTCTTCAGCTCTGTATGTCTTGCTGGTAACTTATCCACCAATGCAATAAAGCAGCTTTGGTCTTTCACACCATGTTAAAGAAAATAATCAAGAGAGTGCTTAAACCATGTCTGGATTGACTGCAGATTTCAGCTGAGTTCAATAGTAAAAGGAAATCCTAGAAGTTCTCCTTCCCACAGTCAGTCTTGCCCAATGTCTAGTGTTAAAATAAATTATGATTTTCAGTGTGAAGGATGAAATAAGAGTGGCTATCACAGCAGGATTGGCTTTTCAAGGATTTCAACTTACATTAGACAGCAAACTTTCGCTCCCACACAAGAAAGGAGTTTAAAATTAGATAACCAAGATGATATTGGGGATACATCACTTGGGGCTATGATTCATGTTCTTTGTAGCTTTGCTCAGTGCTAAGTATATCACTTTCTCTAACGGCCCTTAACTGGGACTTTGACAGAGCTATTCTTTTTCTTCTGAATGATATATAATCAAATTCAGTTCTTCAACTTCTTTTTCAGCCATCTCTGTCCATTGTTCTTTTATTCCAAGTATTCTTTGGCATGCTGTAGTAACTACTGAAGTATTTAATAGCTGTTTAAAAGTAACAGCTATAACTACTTAGACTAGACATAAATAGGAGAGACTAAATGGGCCATTACCTTTACAAGTGTTTACGGAGAAGGATTTAAAAGAAACAAAATTATGGATCCAAATGTTCCATTATTCTCTGCATTTTAAGGGAGAAAGCAGAGTAGGTTTACAAAGTTAAGTACAGTGTAAGAATACTCTCAGTCCAATAAAAAGAAGAGAGAAATTCAAGTTGCTCGGCCCTCTGAAAAGCCAAGCCACTTCTGGAGCTGCTAAGATAGGGATTCTTGACTAAAACATCCCAAGTATGAATATTCTGTTTGTGAGTCTTAATCTCAAAATTATGCTAGTTTTGAACAAGAAAGAATATATTTTCCATTGAAATGGTTAAAAGGTATAAGGTGGAGTGCCTCTGTTCCCTTGAGCCCTGTCCAAGATCTTGTTGATGAAAATCTTCCCATTGAGTTTAGCTTGTGCTCCGCTTCACATCCTTATAGAGCTTGCTTTGTTGTCAAGTCCATTCCTTCTCCCCCACGTTGCTCAATTTGCTTTCAGATGATGTTAATTTTTTTTCAAATATTGTTAATAAATCTGTATGATCTTTGGCCTCTAGATGAATCTTTCGTCTCTGGCACACTGTTGCACTTTACACATGGTTAAGGGTTGCTCTGGAAATTACTCATAAAAATGAATTGCCTGGTATTACCACAATTGTCAATATGTGTAGGTTGCAGCATCCCCCCTGTGGGCCATTGTAGAAGATCATAAAATCTCATTTCCAGGAAAGTTTCAAAACTTTTATTTTCTAAGGAACATTAATTATCAGAGTCCAGATGACCTGTCCCATTTCTCCATTCATTTCCTCTCATTTTTTTTTTTGCTCATCAGACGTAGTAGTTTGGAGGCAATTGGCAACAGATCATGTCAGGCTCCTGTTTTTATGCCTTGGTTTCATATCAATGTCAGCTGAAGTGTTTAAAAACAACAAGTCTCACAAGCCTAATGCCCAAGCCAATGTTTGTGTGCGATCATTTCCCCATTGTTAAACTTTTGTAACAAGGGCTGCTTTATAAGTCTGACACTTACACAGACATATGTTTTGGCATTTTACAGGCTTCCCGAGACTCATGCCCTCCAGTAGTGCTTGTTGACCTCTCCTTCAGACGCAGGATTCTGAGGGATCACCACAATGGCCAAACCACTCTGGACCTACATGATTGTGAAAACATTAGTCATACCCCCATCATAGCGTACAGTGATGCATTTTTTTTTCTCTGACAAATTCTGTTGAGAATGGAACTTTTTGCAGGTACTTGTGAAGCTGCTACCTGGGAAGGCTTCTCATGCCCAGGATGAGACTTGAAATATATCAAAAAGTGAGAAAACTGTGACATCTCAAGCAAATCATCCTGTGATCAAGGCATCAAGTTTCTGTTCCGCAAGATGCCTGAGTCAGAATTCTGCATCTCAGGCAAGTTTTCTCGCCAGTAAGATCAGCTAGGAACAGCTTCATCGGTCTCTCCTATTGCACCTATTTCGCTTTGTATAAATAATTAAACATTAATTGGAACAAGGACTTGAATACAGACCGTCCATTGGACTATCTACATTAGACTTTCTGCAAGCCAATGAATATGTAATTATTTGTACAAAGGGGATAAGCTGCTGAGCAACAGAAACAGTTGAAGGAACCACAAACTCAAAAAAGCCCAAACACTTATGATAATATCACTTATAATGGTAAACATATAATAGTATAATAGTAGACATAAAACACCTGATTCTCATTCATTGAATTCAATGAGGGCAGAACAAGGACTACTTGTGGTTCTAGGGACTGTTTTTCAAATCAGCTCCAAAAATCATATTTCCATCCCACTTTGGAAAGAGATATTATTTTAAAATCAACCTTTTTTATTTTCTGAAATGGAAGTACAGTTCCTATAGCTATACCATGCTCTAACAAATCTTCTGCATTACCACAGTGATATTAAGCATCTTTGTCATCATGAGAGCATGATTCTTACAGTCTCGGAAACATCTGCCCCACAAATGAAGACAGAGTTCACTTTTCTGACATTCTTTCCAGCTTTGCTTCCATTCTCAAAATGAAGTGCTTATTACTTAATCACTATCCTTGTATGACAAGTATGACATTTAGTCATACAGAAAAATTAAGTTAAAGCAATCAGAAAAGATAAGTGATTAGTGGAAAATTACCATAAAAAGCAATACAAAAGGAAAGCAAGAGCTGGGGTTGCTAAATTCTAATCCTAATGTTCCCTAATAACTTTGATGTTTATCTTTGATGGTCAAATACAGGAACTAAAATCCACATCTTAGACAGATTCACCTCTCTGTGAGCAGTTTTGATGTCAACAAGTTGGTATTCCCATAGCCCATGCAAGATTCTGCTTTTTCTTTAATGGCATATAGTACTTCATTTTCATAAGCACTCCCTTAAATTCAGTTAAGAGTTAACCAACTGAAATATACAAATATGCGGGGGGTTTTATGAAGAATTGCAACTTCAAAAGGAGCTGGTTTAGGAGTCATGACCTTATTTTTTGCAATAACTTATGCATCATGAAATTACGTAATTGGCAGCAGATAACATATCACACTCTCAGTTTTATGTCCTTGGTTTGACAGCAGTGTCAATTGAAGTATTTGCTAACTGCAGGTCTAATGGAGCCTCATAGCTGAAAATGTTTTCATTCCAAAATTGATGTTTGCAGCAAATCATTTCTCCTTTCTTGTTCATTTTTAATATTCCTGATTTCAGTATCAGAAATGGATAGGCTATTCAGATAATTTTGAACATCATGTTTCTGAATACTGTTTATCCAAGTGAAATGGAAATACCTGAGGAAAAAACATACATATTTTTGTAACTCAAATATCCTCAGGAAGCACAAGAGCACCCACAATTATTGTTTCTTTGGTCTCCCTCCAAAGCAAGGTGGCAAAATCATCTGTTGCAAAATACATGAGCTTTCTGAACTGCTCTTCAGTATCTGGGACCTAGACACAAAGTCCCAGGCATGATGTAGCTGAAATCTCAAACTGCTGAAGACCTGTTGAATTAGGTGCTTGCATGAGATGGATTTAGAGCAGCATATCTTTAGTTACTATGCTATCCTTTGAGCAGGAGTCTGTGTTAAGATAAATTACTTAGGAAACTGATGACCTGGAGTTTAAAACACTTTAGTGAGGCAGGTTTGAAGCTACTCCTTCCTTTCCTAGAGACTGCACTAAGCAGACCAGGCAAGGCTGGACTGCTGCTCCGTACTGAAACTGGTTATCTGCAGCATCCACCGAGGAGGTCAGTCTAATGACACTGACATCTTCAGAAGCTGCCACAACCAAAAATGCATAAGATAACAAATGTAAGAAAGAGAGGGATTTTAAAACACCCTTAGAGGATTAAGGTGCTTAACATCCATTTAAATGCAACGGTAAAGAGGCCATAATTTCTTGAGACTTTTTTGAGTTATCTGAGGCTTAAGACTGGGAGTTGCTTGGGTTTGGGCTACAAAACGTGTATTTACTGCGGGAGAAGCTATACTTCAAGATACTTAATTCACAATAATATATATCATCAAGGAACAGAATGGCTGCAATTTTATTAATTTTAAGTAGTAACCTACTGCACCACCTGATACAACAGGACATCTTTTAATAAATGCAGGGTACAAGTATCATCATTGCAGCTGTCTGCTTCCTCTCCAAAGCACAAGCAAAAAGTGTCATTTACCTGATGAGGTTACATTTTCCTCAAGCTGTCTGCTTGACCAAATTACAAACAAATGGCAGGAAACAAGTGTTCTGTCAGGCTAGTAGAGTATTTGTCATTATCTCTCATCTGAACCAGAACTTAAAATGACTTGAAGAGAACCAGTCCCATGTGTCCAGTTAATGGCAGATCATCATGGGCAATGTAGACTATGCAGAGAAATGTGTAGATACCATGTTTGATTCCATCTTACTGAAAGCCTTCGATATCTGTGAGAGTAAACTGAAATCAGTGATACTCCCTGATATAACTAAACTACAAGTTATAAGCTGCAGCCAGGGCAGAGAAAAAAATATGGAGAGGAAAATTAGAAAATTCAAATTGAAAAACTGAAATTGAAATGCATAGGAAGAAAGGACACACATTCATCAGCTAGGAAAACGTAAAGAGGTGCAATACTGAAGGAAACCTCAGGAACTGCAGAAAGGATTGCAGTGTCACACTGCAAGTAAACAAAGCTCTTTGGAGTTGTATACACAAAGGAAAGGTTGCCAGACCAGAACAAATTCAATGGTGCTTTGGAGTCATAGGAAATTTGGCTTGAAAGAAACTCATAAAATATCCAAATCCATTCCTGTTTCTCAGCACAAGAAGAGTTGTATCTACTAATTGCCCCATTCTGTTTTGTTAGCCTTTTCTTAAAAACCTCTGGTCATGGATCTTACTCAACTGCCATGGTGCTTCACTGCCCTTATCTTTGGAAACATTTTCCTGAGTCCTGACTCCAGTCTCCCTTGCTGATATTTAAATGTAAGAATGCTGCATTCAGCTCTGGACAACACACTCCCAGAAAGATATGGATTGTATCTGAACTAGCATTTTAGTTCAGATCAGGAGTTTGCTTTTAAATTCCCTAGATTATCTCGATTTATTGCTTTGGTTCACACAGCAAAGCAATCTCAGTCTCATAGACTTTCAAACAAAATTAAATCAGAAGGTTTGTTCCAGGAGTGCATCTAATGAGCTCCAATAACAGACATCTGGTTTGCAGGACCTTTTTCAAAACAAAAACCTTAACACAAGCCTAATTGTGGAAGTTAGGCCTTCAGCTCCAACTCCGCAGCTCCTGTTTTACATTCACTCCACACTGGTACTGGGCCACAATCCTTGGTAATGCAGACATAGCTCCTGGCAAACTTTAATTGAAAAGCTGTGATGGGCTGGAAAAGATGGATTTATTAAGGAAGAGCAGGCCAGGTATACAAACAGGAGGAGTTTTATAACCATCATTTGCCCTAGACCTGTGACATAACACAGCCACAGTCATGCAGCTTGTGCAGCCCATTCTTTTACCTCAGACTACCTGGTCAGCTCAAGGACAGAAAAGTGAATTATAATGGCCAACAACTACATGAACTTTCAGAATGGGAGACTTTGATTTGATATCTCAGAATATAACCAAGAACAAGATGCAGTGAAGATAAGAAAAGAGAAATAAATAATCAATTTCAGAAGACAATGTCCTGGCATGACATCCTTTAAACAATGGAACAGTCTCCCAGACTCTTCTCAGTAATGGAGCCCATTTGCTTGGTACTTTTATAACCAGATTGGCAAGTGCTAGTAAACAGCCTGCAGGATATTATCTTGCTCTGGCAAGGGTTTGGGCTGGATGATCATTTCCATCTAAGCTTCTTCTCAATTCAGACTGAGGTTCTGGAAGCAGGATCCTTTTTTTTTTTTTGGCTTTGTATTTTCCATATGAAACCCATATATAAATTTCAGCTCCTAGGTACAATAATTAGTATCAACAGATGCCAGATAAAACTCTTGAGATCTGAGGCAAACATCGTCAGAAGACACCAATACATCTCCACTGATTTTGAGGACCCTTGAAACAAACTTTTGATACAAAAATGGACACATGCCTACAACCATGTGAGAACACAGAGCCTCTCTTCCCTCTTGATACTCCAAGAGAGCAAACAGTGATCTCACATCAGACTCAAAACTGTTCAGCTCTGGTAACAGGTTACTTCACCTGAGCTAGAATTTCCTGCTAAACAGCGGCGTGCTGCAGTGTTAGGGCTTGAGGGTTAAGCTAACTTGAACCTTGTCGGTCTGGTATGTGGTCAGCACAAGTCTGCATCTTTCTGCACCTGCTCCTGCAGACATGCCTTTAATTAACCTCTGTGTGAATAAGCAAAAAAACCAAAATTATCAAAATAACTTCACTCTTATTTTAGCTCATCTCTTGTGCCTCATCTTTTTAATACCTGTCATCAGACTGTCAGAACATTGAGGCATGAATCACATTATTTTAATGCCTTATACAGAATCGAGCACCTTGTCCCCAAAAATCACAGAATCACAGATTGGTTGAGGCTGGAAGGGATTTCTAGAGATCATCTAGTCCAACCCCCCTGCTGAAGCTGGGACCCCTAGAGCACATGGTGCAGAGTTGCATCCAGGCAGGTTTGGAAGATCTCCAGAGAAGGAGACTCCACAAGCTCTCTGGGCAGCCTGTTCCAGGGCTCTATCACCCTCATAGGAAAGAAGTTCTTCCTCACGTGGAAATGGAACTGCCTGTGCTTCAATTTGTACCCATTATCCCTTATCTTGTCACTGGCCACCACCAAGGAGAGTTTGGCGCCATCTTCTTTACATTCTCCTCTCAGGTATTTATAGATATTGATCAGATCCCCTCTCAGTCTTCTCTTCTCCAGGCTAAACAGGTCCAGCTCGCTTAGTCTTTCCTCATATGGTAGATGCTCCAGTCACTTAATTATCTTGGTCGCACTGTGCTGGACCTGTCTGGAAGCTCCACGTCCCTCTTGTACTGAGGAGCCCACAACTGCACCCAATACTCCAGCTGCGGCCTCACCAGAGCTGAGGAGAGGGGCAGGATCCCCTCCCTCGACCTGGTGGCAACGCCCCTCCTGATGCAGCCAGGATCCCATTGGCCTTCTTGGCCATGAGGACACATTGCTACCTCATGGTTACCTTGTCCACCAGAACTCCCAAGTCCCTCTCCACGGAGCTGCTTTCCAGCAGGTCAGCCCCTAGTCTGCACTGGTGCCTGGGGTTATTCCTTCCTAAGGGCAGGACCCTGCACTTGTCCTTGTTGAGATGCAATAGAGATCAAGAGAACTGCACTAAGCTCACAGTTTTGCAAGTTCTTTGGAGCAGAGGTGTCCTGTTGAAGCATCTATGACGTTGATCTCTTCTCCAAAGAACGGGTTTTTGTTTAATGACCCAGTTTAGTCACCCATAAAAGGAGTCATCTAAGCCATACAAGTAATTTTGAAAAATCACAGCCAGATTTTTAAAACGAGAGGCCATATTTTCATTTTAGCAATATGGATTTAAATTATAGTTTCTCTTCCTCTCTTCTTCTGAATCAAAGAGCAATGCCTTTTAGAGGACTGTATATTGTACCCCTTCAGCACACACACAGGCACATTAAATCCAAGACCACCAATAGCAAATGCAGAATTATTTATTGCCATATGAAAGATCAGTACACACAATATAGAGCAAATAGGAAAAAAATTGGAAAATGAGTTTTAAAATTAAGATTACAGAGCAGAAATAACAGAAAAGGCACTTAAACATATTGCTGCCCCAAGCAAATGAGAATTTCAATGGAAAATAACAACCAAATGTTTCCAAAGTCAACCACAGAATCAAATGAAATTCAACTTAAACTCAATTTATTCTGAATATTTTGTTATTACAGAGGCACACATGCATGTAGTATTCATGGTTATTTCTCAAAAATTAAACTCTTCTGGGCTCAAATTTGTGTAACACCAAAAAAGGGTTTTAAAAAGAGAAATCCCTCTATTCTGTGAAGCTGTTTCTGGGAACTTTCCTGGAAATCCCAGCTAGACAAGCCAAAAAAAAATTATCTATGGGGAATTGTGATTGTTGCAGCAAATATGTGCTTATACTCTGATTCACTTAATTAAGCCCTTCAACTGAATAATGGAAAACAAGGGACATACTGAAGAATATTAACCAATCTATAACAAGATCACACCAGTTATTAACTATACATTACACAAATGTAAACTCAAATCAGCAGCAAAGTCAGGCTGCACTTTTGACTTTCAACAAACACTTTAAAGCAGCATTTGTCAATGGTGTTAATTATTAATTATATGACTAGTGACAGCACTGTATACCACCCAAGATCTCAGCATGCTGGGAAAATCCAGTTTCTCTTTTGAAGTTAATTTTCACAAAAGCAACCCAATAATTTCTGAAAGATATTAATGGGGAGAGAATAGAAGAAAAAATGCACACATAGTGGAGAAATTTTTAAAAATGAACATAAAACAGACATATTAAATATCTAAATTACAAAACTTGGGCGGCTATTCATTTCTATTTCATTTTAAATGAACAGTAATGTGTGAAAATTATATTAAGAAAATATGTACTGTTCTCTCATAAGTGATATTGCTGTTTCCAAACAACAAATGCATTGTTAACACATTCATTTGTATTGTCCTGTATAAGTAATAGTCAAAATTTGTAATGAACTTGTGGTTATTGCATGAAGATCATTGATAGCCTCAGCGAATTCCTCTTGGACAAGCACATAAGAAACTCAACAACTGTGGTTCTGTGGCTATTAGCAGAATTGTCTTCCAAGAGGTCTGTAACTACATCTGAGGGAAGACTGGTCTCCAGTGGTCCACAAGCAGATGTACATCTACCCATGCTTGTTATGGTACACTATGGAGCAATGCCGTTTTGGCCAAACGGTATTAACACCAAGAAGAATGTGTAACTGGAGGAAGTGCCAAGACACAAGGATGGAGACTGAGATGGTGTTAGAGTAAGCAAGATGCTAATAACCTCAACGAAAGCCTGCACCAAGGAAGAAAGGGAAGCATGTTTGAAAGCCGTTTCTGATACGTCATTCGTTACAGCATCACAGTTAAGTCATGTCATCTCAGATCGAGATTTTCAACACTTTTTTTTAAAAAATGCATGTTATCTCCTAGAAGCTATTGCCTCAAAAATTCTTCTGAATCAATTCTTCTGATTGAAAACTTAAGCTCCTCAGTTTTTGTGGGGCTTCTCGTGGCATTTTGATGTTCAATTTATATATGATACTTGATCAGATGAGACCACATAGCCCATGTGAAGAAACATGAGGCATTTCATTTTTCCCATTTAAAAAAAAAAAAAGAGGAAGGTCACATTTTGGGCAGCTGCACACATCCAGGTACAGGCACAAAAAGCCAAAGTCTAGGACAGTTTTACACAGGTCAGTTAGATCAGAACATGAAATAAGAACTTGCACTCCACTCTTCAAGTGCTGTCCCAGATGAGCTGCATTGCAATGACTTCTCTGCCTTACATAGGAGCAACTGCACCCCACATACACAACAACGTGTCTGAATAGGCAGAAAGCCTCTAGTAAACTCCTTTAGCACTTTAGTACTTCACCCTGAATGCATTCTGAGACCAAATGAACCAGTCCGGAACTCCAATATTACATTGTTCATTTCTTGATTGCAAAAAAGCATCTAGAATTAAGAAGCAGGATATCCAAGTAATGCACAGCAAATAACTAGCTCTGCAGTCCTCACTCAGACAAACAATTTCCTCACATCACCTTTCCCAGAAAGTGGAGGCTGCAATACAATATACAATGCTAAATTATCCTTACACAAACACTGCTGATATGTACAGTTATTCACCACTTCAAGTACTTACTCATCATATGCAATACAAGAAAACAGCAAGTTGCTGGGAGCCAAGTGCAAGCACTACAGGAACATTTTTTCAGCTATTCAGAGTTGTGAAGCCAAGGCAACGTGCTGTTAAATTGAATGTCTGTATCTGAAGGAGCTGGAGCTATGGAATATGATGGCAATGAGCACTGCAATTCGTTTATCTTCCTTTTTATTATTAAGATGTTGGTTGCAAGGAAATATATTTAAGCAACTTTAATTCTCTACTCTCTAAATGGAGAAAAAGCTAATTTAAAAACTTTTTTGGAAAGAGCATTCTAACTTGCTGCAGCACCCACAGCTGGGAAGAAGAATATAGTCAAGTATGGCTTATAATAGTACTCATATTGGGGCACTTTAGAGTATTTATATCCAGGTGTTTGACTACATCTTGCTTTCCTAGTGGAAAAGTAATGTAAAACACTCCAAATAAACTAAATAATTGTTAAATACAAAAAGGAAGATATTTTGTAAAATGTTTCCCTGACTGATTATAAATCAAAAATGTGAGAAAGTCTCAAACTCCATCAGTAACTAAATGCTATTGGCTGCATCACCACCTAGTACTAGAACACGCTTCAGTTTGACCTTCTCTGGTCAAATGGCCAGCGTGACGGTAGAACCCCAATTAAGCAACATTGGTAAACATGAGCTAAGCAACAATAAATAGCCAAAATGAGTCAAAATTATGCTGCTTTCTGAAAATAAGGACAGGACCCATTCCCATTTTGTCAGTACACCTACCTGCTTTTTCATTTTTGTTCCCCCTTAAAATAGGGCTGAAAATACCCAGGAAGCCAGCGAGGCCAAGGCTTGGGTGTTTCTAGAAGAGGGGCAGCTATTAACACCAAAATATTCACATTAAGCCACACATCTAGGATCCTCCCCTTCTTGCTTCTTAATTGTCACCATGACAATGTCAACACTTAAATCACCACCGCTGAACATATGCGAGATGTGGCCCAGTTTACATCTCTCCGTGTTGTTATCTAGACGGCTCTCAGACACGCTATTGCATTTGGCTCCGATTTCCCAGGCTTTCTGCACAGCCGTAGAGCCCTACATTAGCAGAGACAGGCAATGGGAAAAAAACAAAAAAACACAGGTCGTTATGAAGGAAGGTGCAATCCAGGAGAGCGGCGTGCAAAGAGGAGCCTGTGGACACACACTGGCTCCAGCACCACGCGCTGACGCAGTCCTGCGCCGCTTCAGCACGAATTTCAAAATCCCAGTGACGTGCGGCGAGAGCAGGATCCTTGTTGCCTTGAATACCCTTGTGGCACCAAGCGGATAGTGACATGCAGCCCGGGTCTTTAGGCAGTGGGACAAAACGACGTTAAATGCCTGCCCAAAGCCACTGTCATAAAGGGTCAGATGTCACCAAGAGGAGCCAGTGCTCGGTGAATTCCCTCTCCAGCATCTTGCTCAAGAGGAGCGTGTGTTATCCCACCAACTGAGATTCTCTGTAAATGGAAACACAGTTACTGCAAAGTTAAAGGAGGCAGCAAAACAGAAATTAGCACGTTCAATACTGTAACACCTTTAATATTATGACATAGTATTAGTACTAATTTAGCCTTAAGAGCAACTATTTCATAAGCATGGAGGTATTTTTTAATCAATGCTTTTTGGCTTTTATTTTTTTTAATTTAATTGGTTTTTATTTTTGTTTTTAAAAAAGGCGGATTTCAGTAGAAACAGAATTATGCTATTTTAAAGGTATATTTCTAGTATTCTAGCAGGATATCCTTAGCTGGAAATAATACCAGAGAAATTTTGATACCAAAAGCTGTAGCATTTTATGTCAGCTAAGGTTATCTGCTGTCAGCTGTTTATCTGGCTCAAATATCACTACCAGCATATGGTCAGCAGTCCTGACTTTGAAAACCTGGGTGCAAAAACTGGGAATGAGCTAATGAAATTTCTGGGTGCACAGAACAGGCTTGGAATATTTCCCTGAAAGCGCTGAATGGCTTCAAGGACTGAAGTAGTACAAACAGGATGAAGCCCAGCATTACCTAGCTCAGTTTCATGAAGTTGGCAGCAAAAATGTTATCTCTAAACCGGGCACTTAGCAGATGCATGTGGGAGAGGAGAAAACTCCTGATGTTTCAGTCAGTTTCAGGATTAGCATGAGCCCCTAAAAAGATGCAGCCATGGTAAACAAGAATTATGATCCAAAAACACATGGGATGTTTCCAGCAGAAAGGGATGCGCTGGTCATACGTCATTGGAATACTGTGTAAAATTTAGGTCACCACTTTCAAGGACAGCCACAGCTGTGCTCCATATGGGGGAGATCCACGGCCACAGGCCTGTCACATGGCCCAGAGCATGTGCCTGGGCTCCCATATTTGTGTCTGGGAAATCCCATGCCATGCACCACATGAACAGGAAATCCAGTGTGTGGGAAACATGAAGTGTACAGATGGCCAGCGAGTGCACAATAAGTCCGATGCATCCGCCATGTACCGGGCTCCTCAGGACAAGCCGACGCTGCCATGCATTGCACAGGGACACCGATCTAGCAGGGATGCTCCACAGCCTCTGCACATCAGCGTCTCATTTTAGCCTTGGGTTCAAAGGGGTCCAACGTGTATTGCCCAGCAGAGATGGAACAACACAGCACATGCTCCATACGCCCAGTGTCTCCCTGACATGTCACACTCACCGTCCAAGCGCTTGGCTGTCAAACTGCATTTGTATTTGTCTGTGACTTCCAGACGTCAACCAGCCTGATCAAAACAATTGTGCTGAACAAGTAACCATATGCTGCACCAAGCAGTGCTAATGCAAGAAAATGGAGAAGATACAGCCACGTCTACTTCTCCAATTAAACCTCCCCTACATGATGCAGAAAAATGGCCTCATATGAAACAGGTGCAGAAAAGAATTTCTAGGAGGATCAGAGAAATAGCAAACCCATCTCATGAGAACAGATTATGAACCCGTGTGACCAAACGGGTGCAGACAGATGTAAACTCCTCTATCCTTACCCTCAGCTGCCCTATTCCTGGTCCAGAATCCATAGAGATTGTATTAGCATGATGCAAATGACACCTTCAGCAGAACCTACTAGCCAAGGCTTTGCATTACACTGTCACCCTATACACCCTATAGGTGCCAGGAGAGGGGCAATGCGCACCCCAGCCTGCCGAGAACATCGAGAAGCCACCAGCGCTGCCATGGCCCATACGCGCCTGGCACGTTAGCCCCAGTGAGAACCAGGCTGCCCCCTGAAAGAGGAGCAAGAAAAAGGGGAGAAAGAAAACGGAAGGAAGGGGAGGAAGAAAAATTGGCTCAGCAAAAGGACAATGTTGGCATAGGAACAAATGGGTGTAAATTTGCCATAGATACTTTTAAGCTGGAAATGAGAATAACTGTTCTGAACGTCATGGCCATGAGACACTGGGAAAGCCTCCCACAAGTAATGGGGACAAAAATGTAACTAATATTAAAGTGATATTTGATGTGTTTCTGAACAGAATCCTATACTACAGGGGTATCTGAAATACTCCTAGACATCCTACAAGATCCCATCCTGCAAAACTCCATTAGCTGTGAACTGCAAACTGGAACCCAACTGAAATCAGAAATTTAATTAAAAACAGCTCCTCCGAGCCTGCTGCTGGCAGTCATTATGCTGGTAAAAAGTGACAGCTGCTTCCATTGGCAGCCCAATGTCAACGACTGCTAAAGCAGGCCAAGGAATAGACACAGGCTACAACTACCCTAGGACCACAGCATTGCGTATAAATATAAGAGATAATTCAGAGCCTTACATTTACATATCTGCTTTCACCAGCTAAAATACTTTACACCCACTTTAGTTTATGTTTTGATGCTGTCTTCAATTTTTTTGGCTCAGAGAGAGCATACCGCCAATTAAAATTAGCTTAAGAAATGTCAGTTTTTCCAAATACAGTGTAATTGTTCTTTAAAAAAAAAATGCTCCTTCAGTATCTAGTAAATTCAGGGTTTGCAATAAATATTTCAAAACTCTTTCCTCATTCTATGAGTGCACGTAGATCACTTTGATTCCTCTTATTCACAATTAATAATATATACCTCTATCTTTGCAAAAATGCGTGATTTCCGTGTAAGAAAGTTGTGAAGAGCTTTATAAATAAGTACCATTGTCTTACGGGATTTGGAATTGGTTTCAAGTAAGAACTAGCAGTAAAGGGCTGGTATTCCCACAAAATCAATTTTATTAAAATGTCAGCAATAGAAGTATAGCTGGATTCTAGGAAGCAGGTTTGCATATATGTTAATATTCAGAAGCAATTTGGGATCCGTCATTTAAATTTCAGAGAGGATGGTGGACTGCTCAAGGTATCAACAATAATTCATGTACTGAGAAGACTGAATTGGAAACCAAAATTTAATATCTAGGTTTAAAGTACCCATTTCATCTTAGGCTGTTTTCTGCGCCAGAGCTTCAGGTGGAAATGATGGGCCATATGAAATGATGAGCTGTATCACATAGCTAAGCTTGTCACAGTTTTTCCCCGTGAAGACACTGTATTGCTCAGTCTAAGAATAACTTTAAAATTCACAGAAAGTAAGAACTGTTGAGCAGCTAAAAATAAAAAGTCACAGGAGGACGCCCTATTAGGCATAAACATCGAGACCCTTCGAATCAGCTTGAGCTACTGAGCAAACCTAAACATTTTGGGTGAAATCCTGATCCCAATGAACTCAAAATTATTTGTGGTGAGAACTAATGTTTCTCCTTTTATTTCTGTTTGCCTGCTAATGAGTATCAGATACAACATTGCAAGACTATTCTGTAAACAAAGTGCAAAATTAATCATTTTCAGAGGAACATTTTATTCACAGTAGGCTATGCAGGCAAGGAATTAAGCCTAAGTAAACAAACAGTGAAGGTAAATCAGAATATACAAAGCGAAAAGACCTTCAGAGGAGGCAATTAAAAAATTAATGGATATATTATGGTATAAAGCAAAATATATCACTTAGGAGGAAAATTCAACGACTGAGCAAAATGCTGAGTAATTTCATCTGAGTATTAAATTATTTGCAGTTTCCTGCATAAAAGGAAAAATCAGAACAGAGATTCAGTCCCTTTTTTTGCCAAAGATCTTTTTCTCATCCAAGAACAGAGAAGCTAGCAGGTTTGCACAATTTTGTCAATTAAAATTTTCCATATAAACAATGTATAACTAACTGACTTCCACTTCCAATAGTTTCTGGGCAAAGGTTTAGAAAGAAAGGTTTACAGCATTGCAATTTAAAACTGCCAAATTGCATCTATTTTGGAACAAGTTAAGAATTACATACAGTTCGCATTTGTTAAGTATTTCTATCTGACTGCAGAAGTCTATTATTAGGATGTGTCAAACCTGCCCAGAAACCAGCCATATTTCTTTCTATTATTGATAAACAAGCCTTGCATTAAATTAGAAGATTAAGACGCGTATTCCATCCAATTCTTATGTATGTTTAGTCATTAATCCAAAACAGCATTGCCAAAACCTGACCACAGAAAGAGTAAAAATAAATACCAAGGGTCTGGGAAGAGAAATCCTGAGGTCAGAGAGAGAAGGTAACTTCAAGGGAGTATCCTGGAAATTCAAGGGAGTATCCTGGAAATTAAGACTTATAAATCATCAAGGGCTGAAAGAAACAAATTTCAGAAGTTGCATAATGCCATTTTACATGGCTAAAAATAATGGAGTCATGGTGCAAATGCCAGGAAAAAGAAATCACTGAAAAACTTCACAAAAATTTATGTTCAACGAAAAGTTCTGAAGAAGGCGAGTTATTTGAAGAGTGCATGAGAACACAGTAATGTTACGTTATAGCTTTGTTTGGAAATGTCACTTGTTTTAAAACAGGTCTGTCATACTTAAAATGATCACTTACACAGAATGAGAGCACGTTTTGTGTGTAATATACATTTTAGCGATGCTGGAGATAAAAGGTGGATCATCTCCATTCTGTATTCAAAAGTAAACTGATACTCCTGCCTACGTAGAGTGAATTATTCCATTCTTTTTAAATTATTAGTTCCCCAGCTCTACAGCTTATTCAAAACTGTTAAACCACTGCTGGGAAAGCCCTTATACTGTAGAAAATGCAGGTCACCCTGGAAAAGATTATCCTACACATGATCCCTACAGATTTTTTTTTTGCATAAATGTTTTTCTAAATGCTATTTTTCCTGCTGTCCCCTCTGAGTCTGTTACAGATTGAAAATCCAAATGTTTATGTCAGTTTAGGAAAAACGCATGAAATAGTCTGAAAACTTGAGAGCTTTTAAAGGCTATTATTTTAAAAGACTTTATATTCTAGTGCACTTCTTAAGGAAAGCGAGGTGATGAAAATCATTTCCCGCGTTTTCAGCTCTCCTTTTGTCTGTTATCCTACTACATGGCTCAAGTAAAATCCTCATCACTATGAAGGCAATGGGAGTTCTGTCACTGATCACTCAAGGCTTTCACCACACAAGCCTCTGGTCTCTAAGAATTAGCCTGCAACAAAACACACCAGGCAGCAGAGATTTCCCCACAGAAAGGAAAATCTTCTGCTCTTAAACAGTTTCCTTTACCCCAGAAAAGCCCAGACGCAGCCAGTCAACTCAAAAGTAGCCTCATAATATTATGAGAAAATATCATTATCATGCTGCCATTTAAATGAGAGAACTAACCTTAGCTATAAGCTAGTCTCATCTTTCTAAATGGTCCACTGAAATTTGCTTAGTGGAAACATGCTTTGTTATAAAACTCTGCACTTGGTGCATTTTCTTAGCATCGTTTTAGCAATTTAGATTGGAACAAATTGCATCTCCTCGTCCTTCTCCACACCGCACCTGAAACCAGCGTGAAAATAAGATAATGGAAGAAGCATTTTCTCTCTTTGCCAATGACTTCATCTGTATTCAATGTGTACAAAGTCACCAGTTAAGTATAACTCTATGGGGTTCCACTTCTGGACTAGACTGGTGTCTTTGCTGCAGAGCAAGCCATTCAGATGACTATAATTATCCTCTACTACCAGGGGGTCCAGCCTGAGCTCTTGAGCCACAACAGCTTTCGAGCAGATCTCTTGATGGGTAGCAGAGATGTGCTTGGCACGGGGGTTTCGGGATAATCTGACTCCCTGCTGCTGGAGGAAGCGTGTTAGCAGCTACTGCTGAAGTTGGCATTGCTGGCTCACCCGAGAAGGCAGCTGTGCCCCTGCTCGTCCCCGTCCCCCCGTGACACGCTGGAACCCCGTGACTGCCGCTGACACCTCCCGCGTGCCTCCTGACCTGCTCCGCTACCCAAACGGGTGACACTGCAAACACTCCTCCTTGCAGGGAAGCTCATCCAAGAGGCTTCTGCTCTTAGAACAGTCTCACCATGCAACTCCACGCAGGTGCGGTTTGACAATATCGTTACGACAGTCTAATGGGCTGGTTCTGCTAGCCCGGCCTTGGCTTCGGGTGGCGGCCGTTTCTCTCGCGCCCTCTCTGCGCTGCACCTGTGACCTTTGCTTTTGTCATGAGATAGTCTAGGGAGCTCAACCAGTAGGAAATAATTCATTTATGTAGAGACAAGCTTCACTGCCCCCTCAGTTCCCCAAACCAGTTTCACCATGGGATCACAGCAAGCAGAAGTGAGAGAGCAGTAAGAGGCTAGAAAATCGCCACTTTGGCATCATTTAGTGCTGTAATTGACCTGCACTATAAACAAAACAAACAAAAAACCCACATCTTTTTTTTTTTTTTCAATCCAGATCCCTTTGGCCATCCAGTTTCTACTGTAGACACACACACTGCTAGAACAGGGGCAGCTTTAAGCAGGAGTGTGAAAGTAGGTGCAGAAACCTGTTAGCACTTCTGGGAACTCTAACGTGTGCGATGCTGTTATTTCTTGTGGCTGTTAGCCAAAATCTTATGGGTCATATATTCAAAGGCGAGCACACCAGGAGCAGGTAGGAGAATCAACGCTAATGGTTCTACTGGTGGCTCCATAGACCAGTCTGGTGTACGGCCCTTTCTCCCTTTCAGTCCGCAAAGCTGCTCAAAGCACTGGTTAGCTGCCTCACTTTGCATGGTTTTGCTCTCTCCAGGCACACACATTTGAAACCAGCTCAAGTCACATATTTAAAAATAAAAATAATAAAAAAAAAAGGTGTCATCTAGAAGTGGTGAAAGATTAATAGGGATGCAGGTCCAGAAACAGCAAGGCCCATGCACAGACTCCAGCTTAGAGTAATTTCTTTCCAGAGGTGTTGCTGAGAGTAAACAACGGCGAATGGAGTTCACGCACTTCAGATTTCAGCAATGTAACATTTACCTACTTCTTGCAGATACCAAGCAGGTGAGTAACTCACCACTGCACTACTACGCCTCTCTGGAGGCACCAGACACTCACAGGAGGAGAAGCTGTTTCACTATTTCAGAGCCCAATTCAAACTTCGGGGAAGCTTTTTCATTCCTTCCCATAAAGTTCTAACACATTCACTGCATGTAACGAAAACGATACGAGACGCAGATTCCTTCCAAAATACACTTAGTTTCCTGACAGAAACTATTCAGTGCCTTTGCACAGGAAATTATAAAACAGAAAATAAACATGCAAATATACCATTTCAATATATCCTCTACATCAAAGCAGACTTGATATTTTTAATTTCAGCTTTTTAAGGTTTTATTTTTATAAACTGGTGAATTTATTTTATAGCTCCTGTTTATAAGAACCTTAACAGAGTTATAAATTACCTTTATCAAATTGAAATAAAATTATAAGTTCTGAAAAGGGGAAATAACGTAAACCTTTTAACTGCATCTGTGTGTGCACGCGCACACACACACACACACATATATATATATGTAAAGTTAGTGACTATGGAACCACAGACCACATGCAGAAGAGCAAAAACCACCCACAGCCAGATGTGCCACTGTAAATCTCACATTTTAGAATATATCCCATGAACTTTTTGATGCTCAGGGAGGCATAAGTTCCCACGCTATTAAGAGCAACACGGATTCCTAGAAAGACCTTTACGTATTTAAAAATAATAGAAGGTCCATTTCTGATTGGAAGGTAGGACCTTTATGAGGTCCAGAGAGAGTTTACCAGAGGGGAAAGAACAATTCTGAAAAAGTCTCAAAATAAAGAACTGAGAAGAGCAGTGACACATCACTTCAAACTTTCCTAGAACCAGGAGGGCTACAGAAACAACTCAATCCTTTTCCACTGAATTTTGCATAAATATAAATGAATGTTGTACCGAGAGCGAGTGCACCGGGATGTGAATTGCAGGGCCACGTAGAGCCACCGTTTCGTTATGAAACAGCAGCCTCGGGTAGTATTTAAAGTCTGCAGCAGCAAAGCGTTGCAGATCACTGCTGCAGCAAAATGCTTCAGTTCTCTGCTCTATGCACAGCCGAAGAGGAAAGTCAAGAAGTTTTTCTCAAGCTATAAAAATAAAGCAAATGCTTTTTTTCTACAGAATAGAGGGAAAAAAAAATGTCATTTTCAAGGTCTCTATTCAGCTACAAATATTCTATATAAGACTAAATAGTTTGTTACCTCAGAATATCTCTCACTGATCTAGTAGAGCAAAGTTTGTTGATATTCAGGGTTGCAAACCCATCTGTTTACTCAGGGTTTTGTCTGTCAGCATAGTTTGAAGAGGTCGCTTTGAGAGATCAATTTTTTTTTCCCGGGGTTTTCTTTAGAGCTACCACAATTTGTTATTGCGCCTGTTTAGAGGCTTTAATTTGTGGTTTTCAAGATTGCATAACTGCACAGAGAGGTGGTGAGAGGCCCACATGAAGAGTTCAAAATAAGTTTGACAATATAGTAAATATCTGCTCAGTAATTTTCCCTGGACTGAGAAGCATGGAATGCCAAAAAGTTATTAATCAGGCTAGTGTATGAACATGTCCTTTTGAAAGGAAGGGAGCATATATTTCCATCCAGATACTACAACCCTGAATTCACTTCGCTTACTGTTGACACGCACTAAAGATGACCCACTGGGAGGGAGCTGCAAAATAACTGCCTGGTTTGATTGCTCTAAAAGGGTCTATTCTGAACCTGATAAATGAAATTTTAAAGGAGATTAATTTCCCCTTGTATTTGGAGCCTTCACGGTAGGTTATATCCAAGTGGACCGAGTTTTCTGGACGCCCCCGAAGGGCTGGCCGTGGGGAACGCGTATCGCATGGCGGAGGGCAGCCCTCCACAGTGGGGCCAGAGCTGCTCCCCACGGGGTGAGGGCTTGGGGGCTGCCCGGTGCTCAGCACCGCGCACAGGGCCCAGCCCGTCTGCACTGCGGACACCGTGTCGGGCGTCCGCCCGGTCCCGTCCGCGCCGTGAGGGCTCCCGAGCCGGAGGGGTGTGCGAGAGGGACGCGCACCTGCGAAGCGTTGGCTCCACCATGTCGGTCTGACACTTAACAGGGGGGAACGGGCTCCTCCCCTGCAGCTGCCAGCCCCGGGCCCGGGCGCCACCAGTGCCCGCGGGACACAGCGCTGCGGGCGACGCTCCACGGCGCAGGGCACCCGCCTGCAGCGCGGCCCCAGCAGCAGCAGCACCTTCCTGGCGGGCACAGAGGGGATGGCGTCGAGTGGGGCCGCATGTCCGGCATGAGGTGCCGCTGCTGCCACTCGCCTCCCGCCTTTGCACCCCCTTAGCTGCTGTGACCCCCCAGGGGCGCCCCCGCGGCGAAGGGGTCTCTGAGAGGCCACGGGAGCGCCCAGGGCCGCCCGCGGGCCCCCTGTGCCCGCTCCGCCCGCGCGGGCTCCGCGCC
>PTEX01000006.1:2488516-2540142 GCA_003342815.1 Eudromia elegans | reverse complement strand
CGCGGCTCGCGCGGGGCCGGGCGCTCCGCGCACACGCGCGGGCTGCGCCTGTTGCACGGTGCGTGGCGCAGCCGCTGGGGAGGGCGCCGCGGGCCGCGTTGCGGGCGCCCTGCCGGCGCGCACGTCCCTCCCCCGGCGCTGCCGCCGGGGCTCTCTCGCCTTTGTCTGTGTATTTTTAGGTCATTAAGAGTGGAGGGGTAGGTAATCCCCAGGCTCAAGTTCCAGAGGGGCGGGTTCTGGCCGGAGGTGGAGTCACTTTTCATTTAAATCCCCGACTATAAAATGGGCTTAAGGAGAAGCGGGATCTCAGGCGAGGCGCGCGGACCCCGGCAGCCGCGGCGATGCTCCACTCCCTCGGCGTTCACACCTTGCAGCTGCTGAGCCAGGCGGCCGCCTGCGTGCTCCTCTTCCCCCGCTTCCTGCTCACGGCCGTGATGCTCTGGCTCCTGGATTTTCTGTGCATCAGGAAGAAGATGCTGACGACGCCCGCGGCGGAGGAGGCGGCGAGCGCCGGCGAGGGGCCGCCCCCCGACGACCCGCCGGTCTGCGTGTCCGACTCCAACCGCATGTTCACGCTGGAGTCGCTCAAGGCCGTGTGGCACGGCCAGAAGCTGGACTTCTTCAAGTCGGCGCACGTGGGCTCCTTGGCCCCCAACCCCGAGGTGATCCAGCTGGACGGGCAGAAGCGGCTCCGCATCCTCGACTTCGCCCGCGGGAAGAGACCCCTCATCCTCAACTTCGGCAGCTGCACCTGACCGCCGTTCATGGCTCGCCTGCGCTCCTTCCAGCGCCTGGCCGCGCACTTCGTGGACATTGCCGACTTCCTGCTGGTGTACATCGAGGAAGCGCACCCCTCCGACGGCTGGGTCAGCTCGGACGCAGCCTACAAGATCCCCAAGCACCAGTGCCTCCAGGACAGGCTGCGGGCAGCTCAGCTGATGCGGGAAGGCGCGCCCGACTGCCCGCTGGCCGTGGACACCATGGACAATGCTTCCAGCGCCGCCTACGGCGCCTACTTCGAGAGGCTCTACATCATCCAGGAGGAGAAGGTGATGTACCAGGGAGGCAGAGGACCAGAGGGCTACAAGATCTCAGAGCTGCGGAGCTGGCTAGACCAGTACAAAACCCGGCTCCAGAGCCCCAGCGCGGTGGTCATCCAAGTGTAAAAGGAGCCGGTGGAGAGGCGCGGGGGGCGGCAGGGGAGGCGGCGGGGACAGGGCACCGCGGGCCGAGGGCAGCGCTCCCTCCCCGGCGGCACTCGAAGGAGGCTGCTGTGCGAGCTTTCGAGCAAGATGTGCCATAGTCTCTATCCAAATCACGTTGATTTGCCAGCCACGCTCTGTCAATACTGTGTTTCCATGTGCGTTTTGTAAATAACTTTTTTTTTTTTCCTCTCGGAGAAGCGTTTACTATTTTTTAAGGAGGCTCTCTTCCTACGGGATCTGTTCCCAGCTGTGTGTGTGCGCGGGTGTGTGTCTGAAAAGTTGTGTACAAGTGCTCCGTGCTGCCTAGCAAGCGCTAACTGGGATTTCTAGTATTTCTTTGTGATGACCGATTTTGAAATGGTTTTCTCTAATGCCAGGAAATCGCGTCTGATGTTGTCGAGTACTAGAACTGCCAATAGCCAGAGCTGAACGGAATGTCCTATTTATGTGGGGGGGTTTTGTAAGACGTTCGTTCACCTTTTTTTATGAATTTTTTTAAATAATAAAGGTTGAGTAAATATACGTCTACCCGTGACTGACTGGCTCTAACTCCCTTCAGCGCCTCACATTCACTTTCCCTTTTGCCGCTACCTTGTGACATCCGCCCCGTGGCCGACACGCAAGTGCGGGCGCGCAGGATGCGCGGCGGGGGGCGGCGGGCCCGGGGCCGCCGCTGAGGTCGCCTGTCCAGGGACCTGCGAGAGAAAAAGGATCCTGACAGGGCGCATGGACCGGCCCATGGCTTCGGGCGGGGGGAGGGGGCGTCAGGGGGGACAGGGATTTCCCGGGGACATGGGGGGGAATGACCCGCAAACTCCCGCGAAGAAGCCCTTCAAAGCCCCCCTGAAGGAGCGGGGCTTCAACCATCTCCCGCGTGTTCAATGATCCCACACGTGTCTTTAAAGCACCCCCCTCCCCATTCTGCCGCCCAGGCTGGGACAGCGCCGGGACGAGGAGCCTGAGGATCGGAGCCTCTGGTGCCCCTCCACTCCGGGCGCAGGGAAGCGGCTCTGCGCAGCTGGGGGCAACTAGCGCCGAGCTGAACCCGCGAGGAGGTTGTGCTCGGTGCCGCGGGCATCGCAGCCCCCGCCTGTCCCAGGCAGGTCTGCGCTGTCCCTGCCATGCCCCGTGCCACACCACCCAATGTGAGCCCGGGACAGAGTCCCTGCAGCGCGTCCCGCCTCGGGGCGGCAGGCCGAGGCTGAGAGCCTTTAAAGCCACCAGGGCTTCGCCTTGGAGCTGCCGTGTGTCACCTCCCGGGGGCCGCGGGGCGAGCAGCGCCCGCGGGAGCCCGCGGAGGGGTCGCTCCTCCCGGCCGCGTGCTCAGCTCCCGCCACAGCCTCCCGCGAAGCCCGCGAGCCCCAGGAGGCTCCTGCGGCTCCAGGGCACCGCAGCAGGAGCAGCGACCCCGGGGCACGGCTCTGCCCACGCGGGACACGGCTCTGCCCACCCGGGACACGGCTCTGCCCACCGGCGGACTCTGCAGTCTCCAAAGAGAATTCCGTGTCACTGCCTGGTACTTTCCAGTGATGCTCTGGTCTCCCGCCAGGATGCATCCGTGCATTAGCCTTACCTCCTCCTCTATAGCCACAACTAGAATGAACTTATATGTATGTGTGCATGTATATATAGGTATAGATGTGCGCGCTTTCCCTCGCTTTGCGAGCCTGAGCCTCGCGCAGCAGGCGCGGTTGCCTCTTACATAAGGATGCAGACGCTCCGCTCCCTTTCCACACTGCTCCCGATGTAGGAGCAACCGAAGTCTGCAGGATTTATCCGAAGGGCCGAGCTCGACGCTCACGTCGGGGCGCACGGAACGAGCTCCCGCGGGCGCGACGAGGAGGGATGGGGGGGACCCTGGGCCCCGGACGGCCTCTCGCACTCCCTGGGGCCGTTGCGCCGCTCCCGATCTCCCTGGGCGTTTTTCCCCCCCCCCCCCCCCCCCCCCCCGCCTCTTTCTTTCTTTATTTTATTATTTTATTATTTTTTAAAAAAGACTAGATGCTAACGACGATACACGCAAACCTTCCTCGAAGGTTTCGTCCCGAGCCGGGAAGTGAAGCTAGGAGCGGACTCGGGAAAGGAGGGACAGGCGCGAGAGGGAACGCTCGCAAAGCCGCGCAGAGGGGCCGCTCCTACGAGTAAAGTACTGGAGTTTTTCTGTTTTGTTTTTTTTCCTTTATAAACATCCTCCCTTAAGGACACTCTTGGCCCTACCGGGGCCGGGGCTGCCCCTCAGGGCTGCCTGGGGCTCCCGTACACGCGTGAACGATGCGAGGAGAGCAGCTCCAAGGAGCCCGTGCAAGCAGCGCATCCTGCGGCTCTGCCCTCCGTGCTCAGAACCGCCGTCGAGCAGCCCGAGATCGCACTGCAAGGGCAGCCGCTATCTAAGAGATCGCCTCTCCCGCCGCTTCAGTTCTCCTCGCTTCACAACAGAGCCCTTCTTTGCTTTCTCACCTCCTTATCTCTTTTTCTTATCTGCTTTTGGCATGCATCAGTTGAAACCCGAAGTCAGGGGCAGCGCCCCCGGCCCGCTCCCTAGGACGTTTTCCAGTTATATGGGAAGAAGTCTCTTTTCTCTGTCCTTTCCAGGCTTTTAATAGTTAAAGAAAAGTCTCGTCCTTTTTGTCCTTATTTATTTATTTATTTATTTTACCCAGCAGATTTTGGTCAAAGGTTATCAAAGGCCAAAAGGGGTTTATTTATTTCTAAATAAGCCACCTCTCTAAAGCCACATTCCTCCTTTATATGGAACACAGAGCTCTTATTTATCACTCTCCCTTTAATCAGCAGCAGCAGAAAACTTTGCTGTGAATGCCCGAAACCCCTGAAAGAGATCACACTTTTGCACAAATCAAAGTTATTTGCTCTTATTATATCCTTCACTTAAAATGAACCACAAGCCTCCATCCCACTGAGCTTTCTCAGGGATACTTGTTTAGCTCAGATTAAAACAATATGCTCTGAGTCTAAAACACTCCGTGTCAGAAGCCTTTCCAGTTGATAGCATGTTGAGAAATGTCCTATCTCTAAAGCACATTTTTATTGCCTTCCCACCTCCCAAGCGCATGACAAACAGAAGTCAAAAAGCATCAGAGAGATTTAGCAAGCAGAAAGAGATCTGGGCGGTTGATTACGTGTCCTGTCAATAATTAATTGAATTATATCCTCAGCATAATCACACACAGCCCTCAAGCTGGGAGGGGAGGAGAGAGAAGGAAGTGGTGGTGTGGTCGGGGGGGATCTCAGGACATGGCTCCAGCCATTAATAATGTGATGTAACTTTTGCAATCTGGTGTATTCTGAGGCACAAATGGAGAAATAAAATCGAATCCAACCTCTAAAATACAACTTTCTTTACAGCACGCATACAGAAAGAGCACTTGTTTTCATCACTTTTTTTTTCATTAGTTGTTTTTATTACTACTTTATTGTTGTTGTTGCTGGGAATTTAGAGGTGTTTTATGATCAACAGACCAACAGTCTTACTCATTTGATACACAGGCTATATGTTGTAGCTTTTCTATTGTTCACCAAATATTGATCGATTACACTTGATGTTCTTAATATTTCAGATAAACTGAAGCAAATTATCAGACATCAAAATAAAAATCTAGAAATGACACATTCAAATACTGTTGCAGGAAAATTGTAACCTTTTTTTGTGCTTCCAGTCATAAGGGAGATCGTCATATCATTATTAATTTATTATTTACTAAGAGCTCAGGGAGTGTTCATTTGGTACACAAATGCAAGAAAACAAAGGGCTTGATTCAATTTTCACACAAGTTTTGCAGTGATGTAACTTCAACGACACAGGTGTAGTCTCTTCAGAACCACCTGTGTGTAATTATGATCAAAATCTGGGTTATTGCACTTCCTCTGCTTTTGTGACAGCTCAAAACCTCTATTTTTCTACAGTATGCTGTGGAAAACAGCCAGATGTTTGAATACTGAGCTCAAAAAGTCCTTCCTTAATGACACTGTCGGTGTCCTAAATCCACTCAGAACTTAATAATACCAGCACCATCCCTTCCCATGAAGTATCTTCCCTGCACTGTGACAGTTGGAACCCCCATAAATTCCCTCTTATTTGCTCAGGCATATCCTCTGCCTGGTGTCTTGAGCTTTACATCAGGTACTCCCTGCTGCCTTTTGATTTTAAAAGCTTTCAAGTATCCAGCTGCCAAAAGGAATTTGGCACCTGCTTCCTTCTTTGCAAATTTCTCCTTTCAGACAAATTCTTGATGATGCTTCTTGAAAAGGGGCTCATTTCTGACCTCCGTTTAATTGACTACTCTATGCGCTTCTTGTCTTCTTGGCCTTCCACCTGCTTCTTCAGAGATTCTAGAAGTGCATTGCAGTGGTAAATACACTATCACTCAACTGCCAAAAATATCTTAACTGTAGCAGTAAGCATCATTCAGTATTTCCTCTGTGAAAATACACAAGATTAAAATCTAATATATCAGCTTATGTGGTATATATAAGAATTCTTTTCAGTACTACACTTACATTAATAAAAGCAAAGATCCTGCATTTGGGTCTATGGAGTTTCTGCACCCACCAAGGGCACAAGGTCAGGCCTGTCATATATGTCTTTCACCCTTCCGAACTAATAGTTCACTCTTCATCTCATTTATTCCTTGAAGTGGAAAATTAAACAAAAACCCACCCATGCGGGCAAGAATCATTTTCTTCCATTTCCTTTGAAGAAATACTCCACCTTGGCAGGACCTTTTGGAGTTGCCTAGCAAGAGTCAGGGCAGCAGTCCCACCTCCTAAGCATTGCTCCCCCAGTGCTCCGAATTACCTTGGCACTGAGATGATCCCTGAACGTCTGGAAAAGACAACACCTAAGGCCTGAAATTCTTGTTGGCAATGTTTAATGATGACCTGAGCACACAGCCAGCGGCAGAAGGGGATGCCGTTATCTGCTGTAGAGTAATGACAATGTTTTAATCGATAAAGTGATTGAAATACTACTGGAGCCCCTAGCAATAATGGCAGAGACATTGCAAAGACCATGGCAAAGTCTTCTTACCTTTCATCTCTCTTCTCTTTCCTTCTTAATCTTGTACAACTCATAGAGAGACAGAGAGCAGATGTGAGTGGACTCTCATTGCCACTCCAGGTTAGTATTTCTGTTGCCTTGGGAGCTCTTCCTTTTTTTTTTTTTCCCCGATCATATTCCTTGCAAAAAAATTTAAAGCTGTATATACTTATTTATTTGCTCCAGTTTATCAGTTAATCACTTAAATGATATAGTACACTATGGAATTTCAACTAGCCCTTACAGCAGAGGAGCTCACTTAGAGTACAATAAATGTAAAAAGAAATGTGTTGAAATATCGTTCTGAGCCTTCTTAGCGCTCATCCACCTTCATAAGCATAATTAAATGCCAATATTTTCAGTGCCAAAGAGCTGATGGTGGAAATAACTTCTAAGGGTAAAAATTATCACATAATCTGAAGATAAATTGAAACTAAAAGCAAAGCTATGCAAATTGATATTTTATTAAATTACAAATAATTTTTAAAACACACATGTTATTTCATTTTAAAGTAATAGAGACCTTTATAAAAAACATGGGACCGGGTTGAAGAAATTCTGTAAATTGTGTAATCCAAGGCAAGAAAAGAAAATGGTTTTGAGTTATTTGATCACTTAACATTTGTGGGGAAGGATGATCAGGAAGGAATAGGGTGCAAGTCTGCTGTCAATCGGATTTGCAGCACATGGACATAGAGAACATACTGTGCTACTAATTCTTCAGACACATGCATACAATTGCAAACAGAGATCAAAATTAGCCCAAAGTGTTACTGGAACACGGGGAAAGGAGTTGTGCATTTTATAGAAGGAAATGTTTACTTCCAGAAGTAATAATTGTACAAAAAATAAGTAAACTACCAAGTTCATTTCTATTTCTTCTGACTCTAAGTGAAATGTATCTGTAGTGTGTACATCGATGAACAAGGAGTAGTTCTGGGGAAATACGAAATATTAGATGTAACTCAGCTGTGTCGTTTCCTCTAAATCATTTTAACATTTTTGTTCTTTCAAATTCATAATGTCTTCTCTATATTGTGTGATCACATTCTACTTTTCTTTTATGTTTATGTAGATCTAAATTCTTTTTTAGTTAGTTTAGCTGATCAGTTATCTGTGATAATACATATTATATAGGGATATCAACCTAACTAGTTTTATCTACCTGATTAATGGCAAGCAGCACAAACATTTTTAAAACATTGAACCATCTCCCAAAACCAAACCACAAGGCTTCTCTTATGCCCATGAGGTGCCTTCACTTGATTTACCCAGCCAAAAAAACTTCCAAAATTATCTGTGGGTAGGAACAAAGCAGAAGAAAAAAAGAGCAGGTTGAGGAAGTAGTGTCATTGATCTTGCTTTCTGCTCTTTCACTGCTTGAATTTCAAAGTCTTTAGACCAGTTGTCATGAAGAAAAGAGAAATTTGGAGAAACTCAGTAGTGATTTGTGGATAGAATTGAAATAATGCTATGTACAACAGAGCAAAATCTGTATTTGATGACATTGGATGAGAAGTAAGGTAGAGGAAAGGGTATTGTCCCTTCTTGCAGATAGTGCTAGAAGCTAGAAAGCTCTCCTTTCTCTTCTAACAAATATTCTATGGTACTCTGAACCTATTTTGTAACTTTCTGGTTGTTAATAAATCTTATCTT
Source organism: Eudromia elegans (assembly GCA_003342815.1). Lineage (NCBI taxonomy): Eukaryota > Metazoa > Chordata > Aves > Tinamiformes > Tinamidae > Eudromia > Eudromia elegans. The sequence continues at coordinate 2,532,228 of PTEX01000006.1, read as the reverse complement.
TAGGAAAGGGATTTGGCTGGAATGAAAGTTCAAATTTTATTTTATCTTTCCAGTAGTCCTACATGCTTATGACTCACAAATCACTTCCAGATTAGCCAAGCTTCTTCTGCTTAATGCATGAAACAGCAAATCAGGGGTCAGAGGAAGATGCCATCTAACATACAGGATCTCTGAGAGAGTCTGCAACACAGCCTTCTAAATATGAGATACGGTCATGCTAAGAGAAAGCCAGTTGTCTATTTCTCATGTGCAGTGCATGAATGTTGACAGATATGCATGGGTAAATATTTATTATGAAATTTGGAACTATTTTTAATGCCAGGTGAACAATCAGCACATCCATTGTAATCCCCATGATGCTCGTATTTGGACCAATCCTTCTGGATGTGTCATCATTGCAAAATGGAATTTGTTCTTTGGAAAAGAAATCAACACTTAAGCCATGCTTTTGAGCATGTCAAAAGACACCCAAGGGTATGATTGGCTTGTATGCTTGACTTTTTAATAAGGCCAAGGAAAAGCATCTCTGGATGGGACTATAATTAACTGCTGCTTTGATGCAGACAGTCAAAGAAGGTTCCTTACTGATGGCTGTAAATTCATCATTAAAGATACCACTCAGAGTCATTTGGCATGACATTTTTTATGCATGGAACAGAAAAGTGCAGTATTAGCTCCTGAGTGATTGGATGACTTGTGCATCCATTAATGGGGACATCAGAAATGTTTCCAAGCTTTGACTTATCTCCTCCACAAACCCAGAAGACGTAGACTGTTTTGCTGTTGCTTACTCATATTTCTTGGTACAGTTTTTCTATCTGACTGAAATCCTGACTGTTTATTTGGGAATTTAATAGAGTGTAGATCTTACTACTGACTCTGAGATCACAACAGCCTGGCTGAGTTCATGATGTGTTATGAAATCCACAGGATACTGAGCAATACCAGAGCAATTTAGTTGATTTCCTATACCAGCTAAAAGCTTCTTAGTTCAGTATTTTGGGAAGTTGATCAAAGCAACTGAAGTCCTGAAGAGATAGGTAAATTTTTGTCTGAATGCTTTATTCAAGCAAAATGCCAGTTCAACTTGGCTAAAATATTAGGTTATTCATGGGAAAACAGCAAAATTATTCCAGCAAAGAACTCATTAAAGCATATGAAACTCAAAGCACCTATGCTCATATTTTCTTAAAAGACCACTTTGTTCATTGAAAATGTTTCCTTTCTAAGTAGATTTTCTTCGGTTTAGCCAGATTTAGTTTTCAAGAAAAAAATACATAAAAATGAAAAGTTTCATTTTTCTATTTTGGCCCACTCAAAAATCTTCTACTTTTTCCTGTTACACAAGTGAAATAAAATATACATTATTCAACTCCCTTGCTCTTTCATCTTTCTTCCTGCTCACGAATCATTAATGAACTGGTTATGATCTGTTAATCTGCTTTTTATCCACACACTTCATTAATCAAACTATAGCAACAAATTTCAGCCAAGAACGTATCAACTAATTGTTCACTTATACTATTCATTTAACTGTAAAATATGACCATCACGTCTATGAATGGTGTTGGATATCTGGGGTGGGGTTTTTTTGTTGTTTTTTCAGAGAGGAAGTACCAGACATCAAGTCATGACATTCTTCAGATATAAATAATCATTTTTCACGTGTAAAAGTTATACAAAGCTTATATCCAGGCAGCAGGTCTACCCATAAGTCACCAGCATATCTTTAGTGTTCTGATCAAAATATTTTATTTTACAATGGGCACAATCTATAGATACAGTTTATAGGATGGGCTTGGTAATTTTTTTTTCCCCATATTGGTTAGGTTTCAATATTTAGTCTTTCAGTATGAGCAATTTTTCCCCTCATAACTAATATAAAGAATCCAATCACTCCAGAACAGCTAGGCAGTTAGGATGCCCACCAAGAGCAGGAGAATCTGCTACATGTCCAGGCCACATTCATGGATTTGAAGCAGCAGTTTCCCAATTCCGGACAGTGCTTTTATCTTTGAAATATACACAACCTTTCCTTGAAAATGTTAGGGAATAAGTATTCATAAGCATTTGCAGGATGAGGAGAGGGAGGAAGATTCATCATCTTCCTAGTGAAGGTAACTTTTTAGGATATAAAAGCAGCAGATTTATATTTAGGATATAAAAGCAGCACAAGAGAAAAAAAAGAGGTGCATGTCATATATGTGAGGTTATTTTTTATCTGATGATATCTAATATCCCTCTTTTCTTTATTCCGACCAGGTCGTCTGTTCTGACTTGAGAAACCTTCCAAAGAAAAATTCACTTTCAGCCAGCACATTCCCACAGAAAAGCACTGTTCCCACAAACCAGAATTTCCCCCCAAGATGCTTCATTCAGAAGTTTTCAGGCCAGCTCTAGGACGGACTTTTGCATTCGCGTGTAATTGAATCTTTTGTCTGATTGGTCAACACGTTTATACATCTTCCTCTGCTGCACTCACGAGCAAGCGTGATCGTAAAGGCAGACTTGTGGCCAACATTTCTTTTTTTAACGCAATGAAACATTACCACCAATGCAAGCAGCAGTTCCCAGTACAAATAACTATCTTGTCATCTCTCCCCAGGCTCCTTCTCTTTCCTTTCTTTCTCTCCCGCCTGCATTCCCTCAGAGATGTTCTTTCTCCGTCAACATAACCTCGTGTTACTTCTCTGCAGCTCTGCTGCCCTCCGCTCTACGATCTGGCATTACAGTGAAACTTCCAAGAATTCCATTCTCTGAAGCATTATGAGTCACACTGTAGTCTTCAGCAATATTTTTAAAACACCAATGTTTTTTTAATCACTCTTGAGACCCACAGAAGAAAGTAAGGATATTATCTTGCTAACTTACAGTCGTGGTTGTTTTTTCTATTGCCACCCACACTCTCTCATCTCTCTCCAGATACTCTGCTCTAGTCTCTCAATAGTGCAGGCATATGGTATTCGAGCATGCCAGAGTCTGACTTCAAATTAAAGTCTTTTAAGTCTTTCTGTTTTTTTCTTTTTTTTTTCTCCTGTAAAAAGGATGGAGGAAGATTAAGCCTATGACCATTCAAAATCTTACTTTAAATAAGAGTTTTTTTGGTTCTATAATTTTAATAAAGAAAGGATATGTTGTATTGTAAAAGTAACAGAGAAAAAATCAGATCTAAGCAGCATTCTGACGTATCTGGATACCAGCAATGCCATGTGTCTGACATGTCAGTGGTAGAGCAGAAGGAACTGATGCAAGGAGGAGAATTCCTGCCTGCCCCATTCAGCGCTCTCAACAAAAACTTACTTATAAATATTCTTCCTCTATAAGTAAAATGTTCAATTTCACTTTACCATTTAAAGAGCTGTGCATTTTAAAAGAAAGAAAAAAGAACAATACTAAATTATTGCAAAGGTATTGTTTCAGTTTCTCATATGCTTCACAGCTTTCTCCTTCCTCTTGTGCTTGAGGGATGAGGCAGTTTATATTACAACAGACTCATTTGCAGCCTGGGAGAGAAGATCCATAGATTGGTAGTATCACTCTTGCAGTAGCTTGTGACACACTAAATAAATATACCTTAAGGTAAGCACATAACGCTGGACAGTGGTTGTTCAATAAAGAAGATCCTCAACAGCAACAGCTATCTGAGCTTCTTTAAAGACCAGCTTCTTGCGTGAAGCATTCAAGGATGCCTGGCTGCCCCATGACAGTCACTTGAAAAATCCTTCAGGAAGTAAGACAGGAGGATGAACAGACCTAGATTTCAATTTACCAGCTGATTCTTAGGACTCAAAAGTTACTGAAAAATGGTCAGTGAACTTGCCTTTGCAAGAGGTGGTTGAGAGAGCTGTGAAAATAAACACATCGTTGCGAAACGGAGGTAGGATGAGTGGGATTTGCTTAGGAAAAGGTGAGAACAGTGTTAAATGAAGTAGAAAAGGATCCATATTGAATAATAGCATTAGTGCAGTAAGCCAGGAAGCTAAGTCTGGTAATTAAGACTGTTCAAGAAACAAAGTTAATTGATGGGTTTTAGATATGTACATATGGATATGTCTACATGTATATATTTATATACTACTTATATGAAGAAAATGTCCTACATACATATATATGCATTTTGTTTGTATATATGAAATAAAGAACAGTCATACTGAATTAGCTCACGTTCTGTCCAACCCAAATGGGGCTTTTCTGACTCACTATCTTGTATGCAGAAATGCAGAAAAGCAATAAACTTGTCTTTCCTTTTAGCATCATTTGCTTTTACTCTATGTGTCTTTAAGCAATCTTGGCCATTTTTTTTTACTCAATTGCTGATCCTTAGATTTCAGAGGATACTGTAACTATCAGGCCAAGATGCTTAAAAGTTACCTTATTTACTGCATTTTTTTGAGAACAAGAAAGGGATCAATTTCCAGAATGTAGGGCCAAAATATTAGCACATTTTTCTAATGAGAAATTTTTCAATTCATATTTAGCTCCACAACCATAAGCAAGTCATTGCACTTCAGCAACAGACATCCACAAATCTCAATGAACCATAATCAGCTACAACTCAGGTAAAAACCCAAAATCTTAGAATATCTCTATGCACTCAGAAGTCCCATCATTGTGATTTGACACTTTCAGTAGAGTAGGATGCAATGGGCACTACAGACAACCAGTCTGGGCGGCACCCCTTGGGGTTAGTAAAGAGAATGACGTCGATACGTGATCCATAGCTAAAAATTCCAAATTACTCTGAATCATTCTCTTGACTTGCCTTGCTACTACCTCTTACTGGCTTTTCTGCAATAATTAGAAACAGGTGGCAGTTGCACCATTTCGGAGTGTTTAAAGCAAGCAAAAAATCAGAATTGAGTTGCTACATTTCAAAAGCAGAAAATGTCAACAGTAGAGGAAATATCTGTCTGAATTTACACACATTTTTTCAGTATATCACTGAGAAAAAAAAGGAATTGCCACAGTAAAAAAAACCCTAACATATGCAAAATATGAAGCTATGAAAATTAAAGACTGGTTTTGAAATTTGGGAAGAGAATACTGATGAGAAAGTCCAAGTCTCTAAAACTGACTTTTCTATTAGAATCTCAGATTCATATGTGCTAGATGCAGCTGAACAAAAGCCAAAGCCTAGATCAGTCCTAGTTCTATAGACGTCGTCTATATAAAAAAAAAAAAAAAAAGAAAGAAGAAAATAGAAACAAATATATAAAAAAAAATGTCTAAGAGTTCATATAGAAAATAATGTTCCATTACTTAGCTATACAGTCATTCAGGTTCAGGAACACACTTACCTTTGAAGATTTTTTTTGTTTGTTTTGTTTTTCTTGCACAAAACACAGTTCCAGAACTCAGTTTTCTTCATAAGAATGCTTTAATGAACTCTCAGGTGACAATGATTTAGTCATAAAAAATAAGCACAGTAATTTCTTCTGTTGCCTCTTTCCTTCTTTTTCTATAAAATGTCCCTTCAATACCAGCTATAAAATATGCAAAATAATACTTAGGATAATATTTCCAAAGCATCCAAATAATTCAGAAGACAAAGACTACGTCTTTTAAGAAGCTTATGCCAGCACAGCAATATGATAGGAGTTACAGCTGTGACAGATTTTAACTGGGGAAGAGTCAATGCAAATTTGCAGATGGAAATCATGTCTCAAAAATGTATTAGAGTTGTCTGAAGGAGCACGTGGATAAGATGATCTGGTTACTGTAAAGCTGGAATCCACACTTGGATGTTTTGGTGCAGACTGCTCGGATAAGGCGTTAGGAAGATCCCTCACCGCAGGCCCTCAAGCAAATGATGTTACCATGGCACAGGGGGAATGATCTCCTTGCAAGTTATTAACTGGTTACAAGCTAGGAAAGAAAAGAAGGAAGGGGAAAAAGGGCATTTGTTAGAAGGGAGGAAAGTTACAACCAAGGTCTCTGCTTTTCTTCATACTTACAAGTAATCTTAAATATGTAGGAAGTAAGTAGGAAGTTTATAAAATTTGCTGACAATATAATACTACACAAGAGAGACTAAAGTAAAGTTTTTTGTTAAAATGTATAGAAACATCTCACAGTACCAAGCGACTAGCTGGGAAAGCAACACTTTAAATTAAATATCAATTCAATTATGGAAAAAAAAAATTCATGCAATGCAATGCAAGCATGCAATGGCTGTTTGTTGTAATTTTGAACAACATCTATGTAAATATAAAGTGATCTAATGAAATTATTTCTTTTTATTAACTCAGATCAGTGAATTCCTGTCCAGAGAGTGAATGCTAATCACATTGAAAGTTGGTGGCATTTAGACTGCTAGACTATGTTTGATAATTGCTTTTAGGGACTCAGCTTTTCGTTTTTCAAAGTGCTCAGTAAATATGAATTAACTATAACACTTTGCAAGGTCAATAAACAACTTAAATCTCCTGTCACATGAGGAAAAATGAGGTAGCTTATTAAACAATTTGCACAAAAGGTAGAAGTGTGTTAAGCTCTCCACTAGGAAATTGTCATCTTTATTGAATCCCTTTCAAAAGAAATTATATTAATTTCATTTAACATTGCAAAGTGAGAACCATATTTAAAACATAGATATATTTCAGTCAGACTTTTTGGAAAAGAAATGTTCTATTTTTCATTTTATATTAAAAAGATTAAAAAGATTAAACATATTGAAACTAAGCATTTCTTTTTTTTTTAGCCAAATATTGCAATTTAAATGACCTAAAGTAATAACCATTTTGATCTTTTTTTTCTTTTTTTTTTCCTGAAGATGTTCATGGCTTTTGGTTCCAATTCAGGATGACTTCCTTTTTCAAGATTCCTTTTTTCTTTTTTTTTTTTTTTAGAAAGAAAAGGAAGATGGGGAACAATACTGCAAAAAAATTGTTCAATTACTATAGAGGAATTGATACCAATTATAAAGACTGTGCAGTAACAACACTGAACCTTGATCTGAAATTAAGAGTTTCATCTTCTCAGTGACTTTACATATAGCCTAACTAAGTCTCTATGCATAAGGATAATTTCTCCAGATATTCGTCTAAATCAAAATGTATTGGAGTATTACTCAAATTCCAATGAAATTTGGAAAGGAAACAAGAATCTAGAATGGCAGAAGCCTGCTGGTGCAGTTCTTGAGAAATATGAGAATTCAAAGGAGAGGAACATGGATTACAGCATACTAGAAGTATGAATATCAGAAAACAAGATTAAGAATAAAAAATCATGGAATGATTAAGGTTGGAAGGGACTGCTGGAGGTCATCTAGCCCAACCTCCTCCTCAAAGCAGGAGATCAGAGCAATTTACTCATAGGCAGTCTAGTCTTGAAAACCCCTAAGGACTGCACAACTTCTCTGGGTAACCTGCTCCAATGTTTCACCATCCCGACCACGCAAATTTTTTTCCTTGCATCCAGTCTGAACCTCTCTTGCTTCAAATTCTGCCCACCACACAGAACTCTGAAGAGCTTGGCTCTTCTTGATGACCTCTTGCTATAGCATCTACCAAAGTCATCTCTTCTCCAGGCTGAACAAACCCTATTGCTTCAGCTTCTCCAAACAAGGCAAGTGCTCCAACCTCCTGATCATCTGGTCACTCTCCAAGCAAGTCCTTCCAGTTTTAAACAAAAAAATCCTAGGTAAGACAAATAGTACACTCATGATGGAGATAATGATATTTTAGTGGTGAATACTCTTTCAGATGCCGACTTTCTAGTATAGTTTGGAATCCTTCATCTTAGAGAACCTATATATAATAGATGCATTTTGGGAAGTTCTTCCTGTTCAGAAATGCGTATCAACTTTTGTTTAGCTTTTAATGAGGCAAAAGTCCAACTCAGGCACTTAAATTTGAACATTTGCTTGCTTTCCGGCTAGCAGTAGACTTGAGCTCATATTGAAGTGTTTTTTCGATTGTGGATGAAACTTACTGAATGTAGAATAAAATCTGTAACTGGACTTTATACCTAACTGAAATTCCTCTCAAAACTTTAGCCACAAATGGTTCACACTTCCACAAATACTGACAAAACCTTATGAACTAATTAAAGAAATAGAACAAAATACAATGGAAGAATGTATGCCAGGTTTGGAAAGAGGTGTTATCAAGACACGACATTGTTCATTCAATATTATTTAAGGTTTTCACTATACATAGTGACAGAAAAACAACACTTCAATTTTTAAGTGTTACTGCATCATTATGAGTGCTAGCAGAAAGAATGAAATACAATGCAAGGGAGCTCAAAAATATCAGACTATGGAAACCAATACTGCTCACTTTGCTTACACAAAATTCCTATTAAAACAATAAGGTGTGCAGAATTTGGCTCCTGGATGTAGGAAATAAAGGATCAAATCCAAAGCTCTCTGAAGTCAATAGGAGACATTCTTCTGACCTCAAAGGGCTTTGGATATGACCCAAAATTAGATTCATTCTGGAAAAAATGCAAGCTAAAGGAAATAATAATTCAAAAAGTATCTGGGAGAGAGATGTTTGGAAAACCTGGAAATCAAAGAATACCTAGGGGACTTTGAATAATACACGGTATGTGATAGGTAGCAGCTTATGAATACTGCTACCAGATTATACCTTTTGTAAAAGCTTAACAGTCTAGATATGAAATTGGAATGTAAAATAGAGAAGAGCCTTTTTCGTTCTGTTAGGGAGCAGAAGTCACTAGGATATCACGTCACTGTGCAGGTGACAAAATTTACAATGTGACTAGAATGAAATAAAAGCCACAACAATAAGAAGTAATCAATCCTGTGTGAGAACTCCTGGTTTCTCAGCTTTCCTCCTAGGCACAAGTCTACTAGCATTTGCAAAGAGGAACTATGTAAAGAGTTTGCAGGTAGGAATCTACAATCAAACTTCAATGAGGTGTCACTTGACTTGATTGTCATCTCATTTAGGTGGCAGAGGTCAACAGAGCCTCTTAAGATCCCATCTTTTCCCCTACTGAGCAATACACACAGATATCATTTGCAAAACTGAGGATATCCTTCTTCCTCTGTGGTGGAAGGATACTTATTTCCATTCTCTCAAACACCTTGTTGCTGTAACATGAAGAAAATCTCTAAGAGCACAGACATACTTCAGCAAAATAAAAGGCCTGAATTCATTCTCAAATGCACTCAGCATGCGCATAATAAACTCTCAAGCTACATATCCTCAGCAATTATTTTTTCTGCAGTCCCCTTGCTGAGAACTGAGCAAGGACATCTGCTAGTACATCCATTCTCTCTAGCAGGAAAAGCAGTCAGAGGAAAATCAACCATAAAGGTAGTTTCTCTCCCTCTAGACTTCTGCCCATAGAGGTATCCTGCCTCTGTTTATTCAGTGGAAGAATCTAAGAAATAGTTTGCTTAAAGAATAACTTGATCATATTGAAAAGCTTTGACAGCCTGACTAACCCAATTACTGAAGGGGAGAAAGGCTTCATCCTTCTACCATGACTGCTGCTGCTTAGGAGAAGAAAACTCTTTACTCCTCACACAAAAGAACTATGTATGTTTGTTTGAATATGTATATGTATATGTACCAAGCTATGTATGGTTCAATATACAAGACTCGTTAGGCCCTGTCCATGCTTCATCTGCCCAGACTCTTTTTATATAATTTTTTGCTCATAGGACCTACATAGTAAAAGGATGAAGACAACCAGACATTCCTGAATAAATATTTCAGAATAAGTCATTATACGATAAAGCTCCAGCTCATTTCAGAATATCTTCGGGTCCATAAACTGTAGATTTTGTGCTGCTTAGTCCCAAAATTTCTGGTTTAAAATCTTTCTATTCTTAGACTTTAAAACAAGAATCTTTATTTTTTTTGGAATTGTATAGCTGACCCTTCACAGAAAATGTTGGAAAACATTTTATTTCGAAACACTTGTACTTATTCTTCGTAATTTTTTTGGCCCATTTCATGTTAAAAGTTCATCTGCTTTTGCTAGAAAATTGTGCTTTGATTTGCCAGCAGTTCTTTCAGTGGGCCCAACCCAGAGAAAATCTGAGCACTACGTTCTCCTGCTTGATGCTTGGGTCTTCTCTGGATCTGATCTTGTGTGATAGCATAAAAACTTAAATGGAATCAATTAAGTCACAAAGAATTCATCACACGGGCAAGAAACAACAGGAGCACATGGGTTTCAAATGTGAAGTTTGTAAAGAAAATTCCTCAACAATACAAATGGGAAAAGGGAAATTGTGGATAACTCGAGACACAAGAGAATACTTCTGAGGAGAAGACTTTACAAATATTTTTGCAAATGTTTCCGTAAGGTTGTTTAGGAAGCAGACCCTTTTGTTCACACCTTAAGTTCCCATTGATTTTCTAAAATTGAGATTTGAAAAAATCTAATGTCTTGCCTGAAAGCTCAAGTTTCAATGAGGTAGTTAAGCTTTTTTCTTTTTTCTTTTTTCTTTTTTTTTTTTTCAGATACATGAAAAGAGTGACAGGATTATAGACCACCAAATTGTTGGTATTTTAAGAATCTGACAGGCTCAGCACCATGTGCCATTCTAGCCTCTCTGTGTATCCTCTGTGGTTAAAACTCTTAAGCACTTTAAATTCTTTTGGTCAGTATTTTTTTCCTTTTAGGGCAGACAACTAGAAATTCATTCCAAGTAACCATTTATGGTGTACAGAAAATTATAAGATACTAAAATCACCTCTTTGAAGGTGTTTCCAGGGTTTGGATTGTAAAACAAATATTTTATTTACATAAAAAAACAGAGATGTTGTTTTAAATCTGGAATATAATTATCCAAATTCCAATTCAAATGAGACAGTTACAGCACAAAGACACAGCAAAATAATGTATGTTAAATCCTACAGTCTTGGACAAATTTCCCATCAAGCTTTCCTTGATTAAATATGGCAGAACCAGGCCCCAGATTAGCAAATATAGCAAACCACACCAAATTAGCTATAAAACAATAAATGAAATTTATTGTCTGGGTCTGAGTGTTGGAAAATAATGAAAATGCAATGAATTATCAATGCCAAAGCAGAGGTAATAATATCTCAGGAGTCCACAAAAATGAGAGTCCTCAGGCTCATTTATCTAAAGGCAGGAGAGGACTAAAAAGATGTCTGAAGGAGCAGATGACTTTCCAGAGTATTTGATACAGGCTGGAAGAAATATGTGAACGATTTTTTCAAATCATCAAGTTTTGGCAAACAAAACTGACTGTAGCTTTGCATAACTCAGTTTACAAACGGCTCAGTTCTCTCTTGCTTCTTCTTTCCCAGTGAATAAGACAAGGCTGTGGACTGGCCCTGTGCAGGAGACACATCTGGAAGGCTGGGCCTTATGGTGGGAGGCGGCTGGGATTTTGGTGCTGGAGCCAGGAGACGTGCCAGCGAGCAGGTTCCTCGGAGCCCTGGACCTCGGAAGGGCTCGTCACGGTGCAGCACGGCCAGCTCTGTCCTGCTCCTCAGACCGGCGCACCAGGTGAAAGGAGCTGCCAACCAAGTGCATCTGGCGGATCGGGTCACAGAGTGGGAGAGAGATTCTGGCACTGCGCTAGGAAAGTATGCAAAACATACCCCTATCTGTGGGGGTGCCTGGAGGCAGGAGCCAAATCTCTGAGTCTCACACTCGGTGCACGAAATTTAACAGCTCAGATGGATGGGTAGAATCTATATCAGCGTGGAAACTGCCTGGGATGAAAGCTTCGCTTTTCTGTGCACGGAGGAATCTGGTTCTGTTTTGTACCATCTGTGCACCAATTGTGGGGATTGCTTGGTGAGCTTTGTTTGTTTGTTTTTGCATTTGGGAAAGAGTAGAAGTCAGTGAAAAGAATATATTTCAGGTCAGCTTAACTCTTGGACTGCTCCTTTTGCCCTCACCAGCGCTAATTACAGGTTCACATTTCTTAAGAAAGTTAAAAAGAAAGTCCACACCTTATAAGCAAGTTCTGTAATTTATTTACTCTATAGAGAAGAGCTTTGTTTACACCATTGAGGGAAATAGAAAAATTGTGGGAATACAAGAAAAGATAAGATTCAACATCAGATTTTTAATGTTAGGTCCTTGTAGCTGAAGGGACATTTATCTGTGCATGTAATAAACGCAGACTGTTGAAAATCTAACGACCGCCTAAAAGCAAATACCTGGCACATCCAGACCCTGAAGTGGATGCTCCAGTTAGGTCCATGTTAACATCCCCATGTGTGTTCTTACAACATATAAAAAAATTAGACTGAAAAGAATTTATCAAAAAGTAAATGCAACAAGATAAACTAATATTAGTTTATACGTACATTAAACATTTATATAACTATACCTATTCTGTGCAGTATCTAATAAACACAGTTGGGGAAAAAAAGATTTATAATCTTAATGCCCACAGGCCCTCCAGTCACGCTGTGGCACTCAATCTGAGGCTATTAAAAACAAATGGGAGCCTTGCTTAATCAGGGCTTTGCAGACCGCTCACGCCCAGAGGGGCATCCAAGGGAATCCTTTGATGAAAATTAAGGTTATAATGATAGCAAGGTGGGGGGGGAAAAAAAAAAAAAAAAAAAAAAAAAAATGTACTTGGTGTAGTGCACATGCCACAAAGTTGTCCCTTCTTAGTGAGCTGTGTGCTTCCTCCCTCTCCTAACGCTACCCTAGCACTAACTGGCAAGCCTAGCGTGACGGCAGGAAAAGACCTCCCCCCGCTAACCCTGGGGGAAAAAAAAAAAAAAAAAAAAAAAAAAAGCCTTGCTCCTATTTGTTCCTCCAGAAGCTTCTGTTGACTTCCAGCACGCACATCACCTTATGCTCCCAATGAACAGAAAGCAGCAGTGGAAGAGATGGACTAGGAATTGCATAAACACTGGTAAATGTTTTACAGGAATGTTTTTTAAAATCTTGATGTTCTTTTTTGGCTTCTGGGGTTTTGGCAGGAACTCTGGTTTCTAGGGCCATTTCTGTGTACACACTTTAATGATGGGCTTGATTAAGAGACAGTAATTCCCTGGAGGTCCAGCTATCTTATTTATTGACACGAAAACGGGTCCCATGCCAAAATCAAATGGTCATGCCCCAAACCAATGGAAAATCACAGATGCAAAAAAATTATGGAGTTTTCATGTTTCGGACTTTACGTATTTCTACTGTTTTCCACTGCATATCAGCTTCACAATGCAACCAACATACAACCTGGCCTTGCAAGAGATTGTCCTCCACCAAACAACAAGCAGTAGTAAAAATCTCAGCCTGCATCTGCCCATAAGGGAATTACACTGAGATCCAGTTAGATTCATAACTATCCACCAAGTGAATCACCTTTTTTTTTTTTTTTTTCCCTCAAATGAGGAATTAAAGGAAGAGCCCAAATGTTGGCTCTGTCAAGCAAATTCAGGACTGCTCAGGAAAATTTTTGACAATGTTGTGGAGGAGCTCAGGAGTCCACCTCAGAGGAAAACAGGGCGATTTAAAAAATGGGCTTGCGGCCATCCAAAATCATTCCGAATTTCTAGTGAGGTCAACAGGATTTACAGGTAAAGAATATACTGCAGGATTGGACTTGGTATCCGAAGTTCGCTTGGTTTTGGTGAATGCTACCCTTTCTGAGACGACATCTGAAGCTGTTTAGCAAAAGGATGACACAAAATGAAGCTAGAGCCCAAACAGAGTGTATGCAAAATGATGCACTTAGCACTTATAAAAAAAAGTACACAGGAATCATTGCTGGTCGCAGTTTCTTTGTCTTTTTCAGACTACTTAAAGACATGAAAAAAAGTATGAATACAGATGGGGTTCCTGCTTTTCCTGACTGAAATATGAAAAGAATTCTTGCCATCCATTGCACTAACTATTGACCTCAAACTTTAGACTGAGTGACCATTTCCTTCTCCCTGGCTGACTCAAGGAGAAAAACCCTCTGGCCTTGCACTCCAAAGAAATAAAATAAAATAAAAATATAACAGTCTCCAGGAGCTCGCTCTCTCCTGGGAGAAAGTCAGAGATGCTTCACAAGCCATAGCTCTACCATACAGTCTTTTACATATATAAGAAACGTTTCCAGATCAACAATTTAAGAAGCCTATGGAAGCAACTAGGTACAAAGATCTGATCATTATTCATGGTATTTGTGCTTTTGAGTATATCTTAGCATACATGCACACACTATCCTATATGTTTTCATTTCTATCATCGTATTTGCGGCAGCTTTGTCCTTCATCTCAATTTCAGCTTATTAGGAAATTGTGCATATTTTTTTACACATTTTTACATTCTGTGTTTGTTCTGAATCTGGTATTTAGTGACTTTGTCCTTCCCTTACTCCTTCTTATTTCTTAAGGCAGTGAGCCATTCTTGTGGTGCAGTACGAGTGGTTTTGCCAGTAATATTTTTGAAGCATATATACTAAAAAGTCCTCTTGCTACCCATCCAGGTTGGTGAATTTTACCATATGTAAAATGTTACATTAGCGGATATTCATATTTAGAGAGATACATTTTATCGAGAGATGTACTTGCAAAACCTTTATTTGTTCCACCTGTTCCAGCTACGAGTATTTCTCACATAACATGATAATGTAACTAGCACCTGCATATATTATGTATGCTATGACTACTGTGAGTGCATGTATAATATGCTGCAATATTCCAAGCAGAGTAATGAATTCTTAAACAATCTGGTATTTGCAAATGTTTTTATGTGAGCAGAACAAAATGTAGTTGTCAAACAATGAAAAACATTATTATAAGAGGAAGATATTTGTGTTTTATTGGAATTTTCTTGCTTAATTTTAAAAAGATTCCTAGACTATGATACAAAACATTTCCTTAATTCATAATATTTTCATCAAATTATTTATATGAAATATGATCCCTTTTTTATTTTTATTTTATTTTATTTTGCTGTTCTGGGAATTCAACCAGATGATAATATTAAAGACATTTACTAGAACAAAACACCAAAAGCTCCAGTTTAGTTTTATTATTTAGGTAAAGCACAAAAACCAAGCTCCAGATGATTAATCTGAGCTATGTAAACCATGTTGTAGTTATAGTAAGTGCAATGATATCTCTAGGAAGATTCCTGCTGGTCAGTGGACTTTGGAAAGAATTTCTGTTTTAACAAAGCTTAAACAAAAACACATTAACTTATAACGCAGCTGAATAATCTGTGGGCTCCCACAGCTAAGCTGGCTTTAATTCTTGCCTCACACTTACTCCTATCTTTGTGTCACAGTTAGCTACCCCTTAGTAAGGTTGATAAAATCCTTTGTGGGGAAGCGATGCAAGCACTGAAAGTCACTGAGGCAGCACTCACTGAAGTGATCCGGGTTCATAAAATCATAAAAAGCGGGATATCTTACCATTAGCCTTAACTTAACTCCCCTAGATCATTTCATCCTCATGAAAAAGCTTTGAAAATCAAATGAGCTGGCACAAAAAGTCATCAAACTGAGAATCTAGTACAGCACAGAAAAAAAAGGCAGCTGAAAAGCAATATAAACTGTGCCATTATCTGCACGGATGGTGCAATGTATCTTTGAATATTATGCTCAACTATTCTTCAGAAGAAGTTTAACTGAAAGAAAAAGGTATCAAAGACAGGTAATGAAAATGTGGTTACAGGCACAGCATGACTTTATTACCAGAAAAGGTTGAAATGAATACGACAGTTCAGTTTTGAGAGGAGATGAATAAGAGATAATATGACACAGGCATCAGCTAATGAAATTTTGAGAGTAAGTGCCAAGAATGATTGTGTCTGCAATCCTGTTCGATAGGAATTCTCAGCAAAGAAACACATAAAGGAAGCCTCATGTTTCTGATCACTACTATAAATGTAATAAAGGAAGAAGTGGAGAGGGGGGAACTCAGTCATAACCTTCAAGAGGCTGCCAATGTAAATAAGGAGTTTGATTTTCAGCCAATAAAGCTGAAGTGAAAGAGAAGCAGGAGCTCTGGGTAGAGCTGCTGCTAGAAAAAGACAGACAGATGTGCATGATACTTTATTTATTGGTTTGGAACAATACAAATGATTGAAGTCTTCTCCTTGGAGCCTTTTGATTGGAGAAAATTGAAATCTTTTGAAAAAATTACAAAATGAGAAAGTGCTCGTTCTTCAGACACCTGCTGGAGATAGCTAAAGAGGGTACAGAGAATTTTGGAAAAGCAGAAATTTAAGTGGAGAAGAGGTTTGGATTTTTTTTCTCAGTGCTCTTTCCTGCTGAACCTGGACTCAACTGTAGGATTAACCTTGCAAATACATGACCAGGCTATTCAGTATACCCTCCACAAAGAGCATCCTGGAAATCTCTGTTGCATGAGAAAGGGGTAGCAAGACAGACGCACAAAATATTTCTAGAATTAGCCCCTAGTCCTTGCTGCACCAACACCAGAATATAAAACAGCAAAATAACAAATTCTGCTTAACCTTGATATCCTTAGCACATTTTTAACACAGTTAAGTGAGACGTTAATTTGTATTTGCCACAGACTTTTGATGCTACGACCATTATACAGCTACCTCAAAGCAGTTTCAAAGTCAGCCGTCACCTTGCTTCTGCATTGTTATGACTGCTCATTGTTTCTTCCAACTCCGATATGGCAGTCACATCACTCCATGCAAATTATATTTGCTCTGAGATGAGAAGTTGAGGCGACCAGCAGCAATTTCCTGTTGGCAAGACAGCTTTTCTAAATTCCATCATTTAATGGTCATTTGGAGGCAGATGGCAACAGTCCCTAGCCCAACAAGACAGGACTACATTGTAGAGCTGGAGAGATGCTTGCACAATGAACCTTACTGGCTCAACTTGCAGCTGTCTGTTTGTCTGCTTGCTTCTCTATCTCTGTCACCCCTGCCTGATTTCTTTCCTCTAAGCAGGTATTTAACAATTTCTTTGATGCCTTTCTTTTGTGGAGTAGGGGGAAAAAGGGTAGGAAGGAAACTTGGATTGTGGTAAATTTGGGATTTGTGTCAATTTGTTTAGATTGTGTTAAATCTAACAAACACATTTTAGAAAAAAATTGTAGAAAAAAAGTTATCCATAGGTAATTGTCTTATTTAATTCCTAATATCTCATTTGACTCCCTTACAGATCATTGATTGCAAACCTGTCCAGACTTCTTGTCTCCCAGGCAAAGACGAGACATTAACACATTAATTCATCTTAAAATTGAAAGGTGGAAAACACACAAAAACACAAAAGCACTGCAAGGCAGTCTTATACTCTCCAGTGTTCAATATTGTATCATTAAACACAGTCATCAAGATATTTTCTAACCTCTTATTTTTTCACAAAACAGATACGTCTGTTTTCCATATCAGATCCATACGTCTTCTAGTATGACCTTGCAAAGCAGAAGGAGACACTATTACTCAGTCTCTGCTTAAAGCCAAACTGAAGAGATTATGAAAAGAAAACACTTAAATGAACCAGCTATAGAATGACTACTTTGGAAATCTACAGCCAGAAATGGAACAGACTAATGCAAAGCAGGGAAGCAAAACAACTTTCAGGGATCTACCTGTTACCAAACAAGAAAGAATACATCACAAGTTATATAAACACTGCTAACAAAGGTAAACACACAATCAACAATCAGATTTAAACAATAGACTTAATAGTCACTGCCACTGTACAAGAAAGCCAGGTCATCCAATAGAAGGTAGAGTAACTTAGAGGAGTTAGCCCAAAAGACAAAATTTTCCTCAGAGGCACCAAAGACTATTCTTACCCTGAGCATCCAGAGACATAGGAACCAACAGGAGTTATGAAAGAGCTATGGTGGCTTTGTTGTCACCTGAAAACCTAAGACACACTCCTAGGAACACTTTCAAGAAAAACTAAGCTTAAGGCAAAAGGTTTCCTTGAAGCTATTCCTAGTAATAAAAACACAGAGATTAAACCCTTTTTCTTATTGCCATTGCTGCCACTACCAAATTCTATAATCCTAGCGGAGAGATTAGAGAATGCTTTGAGATTAGAGAGTTACAGAATAAAGCATATACCATTTGGGGGAATATTGTAGTAAGAAGACACGCTTCAATTTCACATATCTAACAGGAGGTTGGACAAAATACAAGGACAAAATACGTATTCAGGATTACAAAGTTATGAAGAATATTAAAGAAAAAAAAACAGAGCAACTCACTCAAATTTTCGGTGATTCTTTTCCGTTCTTCTAAGGTTAATACCAAAGTGAATACGAGATAAACCTCAATTTGAAAACCTCCTCAGAATTCACTGGCTCTTGCAAGTACTTCAACTACCACAATCATTTTATCCCATTATCCTTCTAGATACATGCACAACAACATGCTGTGCTCTGTATCCACTCATACCTATAGTATTTAAACCTTTGTGGCAGTGATTATGAGACAAGTAGCTTGGAGCTCCATCCACTGTAAAGCACTGTACATAGTTCACAAATTGAAAACACAGTCCAATCAGGCCAAAGAAATAAATAAGTACCTTTTCAGAAAGAAAACAAGAAGTTTTGCTGCACTGATAGCTGCACCCATCTGTATGGGTGCTATAATGAGCATCTCAATACGAATGAAATCTGCTTCACTGTATGCTTAGAAGTTAAAAATTCACTAGTCACACTTTACAACTGAAGAACCAAAGGCCCCAAAAATACCAATCATATCTTTTTGTATACTAGTATTCTCTGGTTGTGTTGGGGGAAAAAAGTCTTTGAGGTAAAAACTAGCGCCGTTACAAGCAAAACATACATCTCAGCCCTATGGTTCTTCTTAAATAGAGTAGGCATATGATAGAGCAGATTTACTCTCATGTTGAACATGCTCAATCAAGGTACAAGACTTCAATCTCCTGAGAAACTGACTGTATTCTCACAAGTATGAAACTGAAGTATGGCAAAAGATTTCACTATTAGTGATGCTACAAAATAACTAATGGAAGACTATGTTGGACAGAGTAATGTCCAATGACTGAATAATAACCAGCAGCCACTACCAGCAAATCATCAGCACTGGAGAACTTAGATAGAGAACCAGGAATAGTGACTGCCAGAAGTACTACAACTATCCAGAAAGAAGCATTTTTAAAGTAATTGGTTTTAATATTTTATGGCAATGCATATTTGTCCTCCACACATTGATCACAGTGACCAACAAGTGCAATACAAGACAAAAAGCCAATTTTAAGATGAGAAAAAAAAATCAGTTTGCTATTCAAGCCATAGATCTGCTAACAGATGGAAATTGAACCTTTTAGACTCTTCTTACCACAATGACTACTTGGAAAACTTACTGACTCCAATTATAGCCACAGTTAGCACTTCTTAAGGATGTATGTGCCTAAAACGCTGAGACAGGTCTAATACCAGAAAAATCTTGCTTTCTGTTACATTGGTTTATCACACTCTCCAACTGGAGAAGAATTCATCCTCACTGTTTTCCCAGATTTCCTCAGCATCTTGGGCTCTGGAGAATGAATTTGTCTCGGTGATTTTTAGTGACACCTACAGTTCTTGAAGAAAAATGCAGTGAAAAGGTGGGGTTTTTTTTCCCTGTTATTGTCCCAATGTAGTGCCATTTACGCACTGCTGAGAGGACTGCAGCCATGAGGCACATAATAGGATTTTACACCAATTGTTCAATCTGGGGCCATTGGCAGGTAGCACTCTGGGGACACGGACCAAACCAGAGCGCTCTTCCTGTGAGAGAACTTGCACCAAACTTCCTCATCTCTTCCTTCAGCAGCCCTATGGTATATCCCCCTTTCAGCTCAGGGTTTATTCAGCTTTATTTACGCTGCCTGGGCTATAGGCTTTTTTCCAGTCTGTGCTATCAGAGACAGAATTTGAGCGTTATTCAGTCACTTGCCAATAGATGTATTTTGCAACTCCTGACACCACTTTGTGTCACTCCTTTCCACAGAATTTCATGCTATTATATTGAGAGACATGCTTTAGTGAGGGTTAAATATTATCTGAAGGGCAGGTATTGATCCATAAAGGATTTACTGAACATTCCTAAAGACAAAAGACTAGCTGCTTTTAATAGTGTTGCTGCCTATCACACACAATTACTATTTGATTTATTTAAAAATCTTCTAGGAGCCTGTGAGAATACTCATTGAGTTTATCCCAAAGCATGGATGACAGCCTGCAGATGGAATAGAAATTGACAAATTGACTAACGTTTTCTGATTAAACAAAACAAAACAAAACTTCTAGCCAAGTTTTAATTGAAGCCAAAGCAATCTTTTAAAATTTTTTTTACTCTAGCGAAAAGCACATTCTGCAAACAGAATTGTATCAAAGAATTTAACGTTACTTTGCTACCAAAAGACTAACCAGTAGAAATGCTATATAGAAATGCAGTTAGAAAGTACTGAGTGAAAAACAAAAATCCAAAACTTTTTCCTTAGAAAATACTATGGTAAATACTCAAACATTTTCCCAACACAAAGAAGTTCAACTGTATTAACAATCCAGTATTCCCAGCTTCTCCCTCTCATGATCATTGACTAATTCTTAAAATTCATCACTATGAATTTCACTCGTAGTTTTAAACTGAGTATCATTATGTCCTGAAGGCTTTATTGGTTCTTATAATTTAATTTTCCAAACTAGTCATTATACACCTACTATTATGCACATTGCTTCCCTCCTGGAGCAATATTTACCTTAGACATCGGTGGGGTAAATATGCTAGCACTCTATCACTATGATAGCACGCTATCACTAGCACTCAAAGCCTGGTCCAATAATGAAAAGATATCATTGTTCTGTAATTTAGTAAATGAAAAATATAAAAAGCCCCAAAATGCAATTATTGTCCTTTCTGTTTACAAGACAGACATTATAATTTATCTGGCAAGCTAGTCTGGAATCTTTGATTCTTCTGAGGATTAAGCTTCTAGGATTGCTTTGTATAGAAGCTGCTTGTGTAATTCATACTGACACCTTACTAAATACTAGATAAATACTCTGTTTCAGGACCATAGTTGCAGTTTTCCATAAACAAGGATAGGCTGGAAAAAAAAGAAAAAGAAAAATCCTTCACAGTGTTTAGTTTTTCACAAATATCAGAACTAGTTACTTTAAAGTCCGCACAAAGCCCGAGATTACAGTGAAATTAAAAAGTAAAGTCACATGCACTGAAGTTGTGCAGTCTTAGACGGGGAACTCACATATAACACAGCTACACCAGAGATTTTATACCCCTATTCCACTGTACTTAAAAGGCAAGAACACTGCTGTGTGCTCTGAAGAACTAAATACCTCCTAATGCTGAACACTAACGTTGTCATACAAAATATTATCAGTAGCTACTGTTATCTATCCCTTTCAGTAATTTATTAGGTTTGATAAAAGATAGTTCACTTGTTCTGAAATATTGGTTGTCTTCGTCTTGGATGCTTAAACTCCTAAACATATGTGTGACAGAATCCCTTCATTTTATTACAGTTATCTTCTTCAGAAGCTAGGTACTCCAAAAGCTAAATTCCAAATGTAGAAAACAGGGATATCGTGTGTCTACTGCATGTTCCCTGGCTGGGGGAAAACATAAGTCAGAGATCTAAAATTAATAATGCGCTACAAAGACTTACCCTCTCAAGAGGCTGTGGAGTCAAAGACCATGTGAGATTAGTAACACCATAAGAGCGTTCTCTTTGCAACAATAGTTTCCTAGCAAAAAAGAACTATTCTAAGAATTCTTCAGAAAGTGGAGTGGAGTTTAATTCTGGAAATGGAGAAAATATTAAACAGCAAATTCTCAAAGAGGACAGCATGTCCTAAAGAGGCCACTGCTTTTCAGTTACTGTTGAACAGCCAATGCAATCGAATGGGAAGTTATGTCTGCCACATCAAGAACAATCTGTAGTGAAGTGTGAGAGACCATCTGGCCTCCATTAAAAAAAAAAAAACCCTCTCAATCTTAGGACACAAGAGCACAGAGAGAAATTTGCCAGACAGTTGGACTCTGCATCTAGGAAAAAAAAAATAAATAATGTCAGATAGTTCACCAGACCTTACTGCAGTGATGTTGAGGAATAAGCAAACCTGCATAGGCTGATGAGAAAGGAGCCAGATAAAGAGTTCAGAAAGTAAATAGCCTTGAAGGGAATCGTATTCATACCAGCCACTGGGTAGTGTCGTTTATGCTTGAGGCTCTCTGGCACGAATTCTTCTTCCAGTGGTGAGACAAAGATACGTCTTCTCCCCATTCCTTTCAGCTGAACGCTGCAGATCCCTGACTAAAAAACAAGTGAAACTCCGGCTGCCAAGAATCAGCAGAAGGGACACAGAGCATAAAAGGGGAGATTTCATCAAGCAAAATCAGAGACAATGTGTATGGTGCTGACAGCATCCAGTGGGTTTTTCACAAGCTGAAGCTGCAAGGTGCAGAGCAAGCATCTCAGGAACATTCAGGAAGCAATGGTGAATGGGCCAGTGCAGGTACTGTCTTACTGAGAGCTCTGTGGGCACTGCTATACCTGGCACAGATCTTGCTGCAGGAGAGAAGTATGGTGTCTTCCAACATTTCCCTATAAACTACACAGAGTAAACCGTTAGGGCATGTGACATCCTTAGCACTCATAAGGGCGGCCACCAATTTGATGAGCTTCTGTATTCTCTAAAAGGCTGTAAGAAATATTGTCTGGAGTGAAATGCTCATGAGAACATCGAGACACAAGGCTCCATAACTCATTTGAGAAAATATCTTCAAAGCCTAGTTCCCCTTTCTACCATGTTTGAGTCTAGAACAACTGCAAAAGGGAAACACATGGCCCTAACAGAGAAAACAGAGGGATGCCAGAGGTAGGCTGGGTAATGGAATACAACCTTCAAATGAAGGTCTGCACAATTTAAATAAACTTTGGAGTAAATCCTCAATACAAAAAGAAGCAAAAGCCCAACATATTAGTTACAGAGGATCTGCAAAACACTGCATTTCAGCAAGACAGCTGTCCTGCATGCCATGCACTCAGCAGGATGGGAAGGAAGAAGCAGCACAGCTTCACCATGAATGCAAGGACAAATTTTTCACATCTTGAGTGTCTGGGCCAGAGCAAACCTGTTGTTACAGTAGGCACATGGGCTTATTCTAAGACAGAAGGAATGGTTTGGGAGCAGATGTCAGTAAAGATGAGAAGGCATATTTAGTACCTAGATTTTCCCTCAGGCAATAGTAATTTTTGATGTAAAGTGTAATGTCTCTAAAAAAGCTGAACAGTAAATGGAATAACAGTCATAAATATAGGAGGAAACCTTTGGGGCCTGCTTCTGCAAAGAAAGATTTAGGGAAGATGCCTGATTTAGAGGGCAGAGCAGAAAAAATGGGAATTGTTCCATATCAAGGAGATAACAGGCTAAGTGGTAAATAGTGAAGAGGCTAAATTATTGCAGCTGACTCCTCTTTCCATAAGGTAACCTGCTAGTCTATAGTGGGAAATTTTCTTTCCTCTTGCTGTTCCCTGGTATCGGCATGGGTTTCACGAAAACAGCCAAATTTGACAACCAAGTACTATATCTAAAATACTACTTTGTCCAAAGGAATGATGGCATGCATTAATTTTTGATTGCAAATAATACAACTTTTGAATGAACTTTAGTAATTCAGTACTTACAATGAACAATGCTAATTTTTTATTTCTATGCTTGATCATACCAAAGAAAAAAGAAGAAATAAAAAGAAACACTCAGGATACTCTGTATTTTTTAGGTGTGTGCAGGCATACATCCTATGTCCTGCTCCCAGTAAACAAAGTCAAAATTAAAACTCCCATTAATTTCTATAATGCAACATAAAATCCTAGCTGTAAAGCTAGACCAGACACCGTTATATTTTCACAGAGCTATTTAGTCACAGGTCACTTGCTTAAAGACATCATTTTTGCAAATGTGATCATAGTAAAGGCTTAAGCTGAGATATTTTAAATTAAACAATTTTTGGAAGTTCTTCACACTTTTAGCCCTATCCATATCAAACAAATAGTGAATTACTTAAAGAATTGCAGCTGGTACAGAGTGTGCTTGGAATAGTCATACATTCCTATAATTTAGTTATCAGCATGCTTTGGCTTAAGAAATCAAAGGATAGCATAAAAGTGCTTCCTACACCATGTGAAAAAAATAATAACATATTAAAGTAGCAAGTATAAGAGTTTGAGATAGGGATAAAAAGTGTAAATTATATCTGATCTGACCAAAACCATAGAATGATTGATTGTCTACATGAACTTAAGAGCTGGACGAACACTGGTTTAACTGTTAAAATCAAGACTGACAGATTATTGCTAGAAGAGGAAGATGTATTACTAGTGATAAAAATTAGTCAAGATGGTCAAATCCAAAAGTCACTAATATTTTCAGAAAAATCATCATACCAAGCAATAGGGAATAAAATTCATTACTACAATGACATCATCTCTGACTCTGGAATTTCCTGAACTGCAAACTGCTGAGAATATTCTGAGGAAGCAACATCACTTGAGTGCCCTGTCTGTTGCGGGCTTTTTTGATTTTTTTTTGTTTGCTTTTTTTTTCTGCAGCATTTTATTTTAGGCCATGTTGGAGATAGCAAACCGGGCTAGTATGGCCTTTGGTCTAAACCAGTGTAATCATTCCATCATTCTTAAAATGGACGATGAACGGATAAAATCCATAAAGGCAACGCAATGCCTGAGGGGGAAAAGATGATCTCTTTGCTAATATTATTCTGGACTTGAAGTCATTGCTGATGATTCTTGGAAAACAACTTTTTACTACACAACAGGATTTCAAAAAGGCAAACAAAATGTTTATTTTGTTTCAGGATCAGGAAAGAGACCTAAAATAATTATGAGACAATTGATCCTACTATATTCACACATCTACAAAAATGGTTCTGGTGTCCCATCTCAAAAAAAAAAAAAAAAAAAAAAAAAAAAAAAAAAAAAAAAAAAAAAAAAAAGAGAGGAACAAAGAGAGGAACAACGTAACAACAAAGAACAGAGGTAAGAAACAGAGCACTCCAAGATGCTTCACCTCAAAAAACCCCAAAGATTGAAAACAGATGACTAACGTCAATTGAATCATTAATGGCTGAAGAAGCTAAGCAGGGAATGTTTTTCCCTGCAAAATTTGTTATTTTGCAAGAACTAGGGCTCAGCAAATGAAATTCTCGCATAGCAAGTGAGAAGTGATATTAAGCTGAGTTGACCCTTGATCTCATTTCATTTGACTAATCTTGTATTCTAAATCACATGAAGGAAATAAGGTCACAAATTGTATTCAAAGATTGACATGGATAATAATAATAATAATAATAATAACACAGTAAATGTTCACAATTACCATAATTATTTATGTTCTTTTTGGAAGGACAATGTCCTATTAGAGGGATACTTCAAAACTTAAACTAGTTTAACAATTAGAGGTGAGGAGAAGCAGTTTTGCAGCAGTTCCTGCTTCCTTCTTAGGCTATCCTTTGAAAGTACAACACATCAACAATTTTAGCGATAGAATACAAGACCAGATGGAATTTTTATGTTTAAAGGAGCATAAAGTGCAAGCCTGAGATACCAAAAATTTCAGTCACATAATACTCCAGTCAATGTATTTCTAAGGACTTATTCATTGTCCTGTATTGCCAGTGATTCTCAAGTCTATTCCCCTCAAATATTAATTTGAAAATGCAATACTTGTCATGTCTTATTGCCCAAATATAACCCTGTTCGGTTTAAAAAAAAAAAATCCAAGAAGATTTAGGCACACTGAGCCAACAGATTTAACAAGCTGAACTCAATCGTAACTTCTCTAGTTACATATTTTGGCAGAAAATACCCTTCTGAGTTTCTATTTCAGTAAGATTCACTTAACACAATGCAAGTGGAATATGCTTTGATCCACAAAAACAAAGCTAAAATGTATGGAGAGACAGCAGTGCTGGGAAAATTCTCTCTTGGCAAATAAAACTGGAGCAAATTAATCCCATTAATTTCCATCTTTAATGAGTTCAGATCTTACCATCATTAATAATATTGAAAAATTTATCTAAATTTATATGAAGATACTTGGGATCTTTATATAGATCTTTTCAAAGAAAGATCTTTGAACATGCCAGAAGGATCGGAAGTTATTGGAACTTTTATCACATGAGCAAGATCAAAGCCAAAGTAGCTATATCCCTTTTTTTTTAATTTTGTATTAAGCACCTCCTATACTCCAAGCATATGACTATTGTCTTGACTTAAAGCACTTGGCTATAACCCACAGGCAGGTTCAAATAAGGTTCTGAGATTTCACACACAAGCACATACACACTTTTTTTTGATCTATCCTCCTTACATTAGGAACAGGAGTCAACAGGACTTAAAGGCAGTCAGCGTCTCAAAATAGGTCCAGGACTTTGCAGGATTGGGTCCTTTATCCTTATTTGCTCCCTTGCACTTGCTTCATTCCCTCTTTGCCAGCTCCACTTTTATCACTCCTCTACAATAAAATGCGCAGTGAAAAAGAACGCACAGTTAGCTTTACTTTAATATTAAGCTCCTGAAAACATCCATCCACTCATGCTAGATTGAAAGAATCCTGAAGATGCTCAAGCACAAAGGATTAATTTAAAACCACACAATACTTACATGACAAGTACACATTCTAGCTATTGTCATCTTTCCTTGAAGCGCTATACAGTCTATATCTCCAAGTGACTAAATGTTATCTCCACACTCCATCTTACCAGTTTTAGAAACTAAGATAATTCTTAAAAATAAGACACTGTTAATTCTAAAATTTTCACTAAAATTTGCAAGACTAGAAAATTCTTCAGCAAATGCAGTTGCCAGGGTGGAAGATTATCCAATTTAAATCTGAATTCTGAAAACAGCAATGCAATAAGATTTTTCATTTCTGAGTTGTCAACCAGAAAATTCACAATTTCAAGGAGTGGGGTAGAAGAAAAGAAGAAAAAGCCAAATCTCCATTTGACGGAGATATTCATTGTCTGATCTTTATACTACAGCAATGTTTTTTATTTTCAAGTACATTTTAAGTACCAGAATTCTAAAGTCTTGTTTAAAATACTTACAAGACGGGTATTAATGATGGTTATTACACACTTATGGGAGTAAAGATGCATTTGATACGATTAGTAGAAGCTGAGTGGTGTAACTGTTCTTTTTAATCAATAAACTAGGGTGCTTACTGTATATAACTGCATTTAAATATACTCCATAATTCATTTCTTCCAATAAATCACTGATAATAGTCCTAAAAATGCTGAGCACTCTCTTTTCATATTTCATATTGTTGTACTGGTCATGCAGCTGGTCCACCTTAATACAAATGAACCTCTTTATCAACACCAAGGAAAAAATAGCTGAGACTATTGACCCACTCAGAAGAGTGCTAATGATCTCTGTGGAGTCACATATTATTTTTTTCTTAAACATTTATTTCTCCATAAAATAAAACAAATATGAACTGAAAGTATCTACCCACAGAACAAAAAATGGATATTATAACTAATAGCTAAAAAACCAACTGTTTCTTCATTTGGTGGCTAACTGTATATAATTAAAACACAAAGATATCAAAACAACGTGAAGTGCTGTGAATCAGCAGTTGAGTGGCTTCATCATATAACTCTTACACAGCCAGTGCTTACATTAAATTACGCTAATTGCATAAGTAAAGCCCAGATCGCTAAAATCTCTCCCTTGCTCCCTTCCCAGGGGACTTTGTAAGTGCTGACTTAGGTGTTGACACTTAAGAAGTGTTGTTAATTCTTTATTCCAGTAGTTTTATTGCACAACTCTTACTCATATGTTAGGATATAAAAACAAATGCAGCTGTTTCTACAAGGGACAATAGCACTGTTCTACATATTTCTAGATTTTTTTTTCTATTTTTCTAGAATGATTTACTAAATCTGTTTATGTCAATGAGAG
The DNA here is from genome assembly GCA_003342815.1 of Eudromia elegans. Classification (NCBI taxonomy): domain Eukaryota; kingdom Metazoa; phylum Chordata; class Aves; order Tinamiformes; family Tinamidae; genus Eudromia; species Eudromia elegans. The sequence continues at coordinate 2,504,354 of PTEX01000006.1, read as the reverse complement.
TTTTGCCTAGGCAAGGACTGCCACATTATGTACTAGCTGGGAGTGTGGTAAAAGCAGAGTACTGTGACTAATATTGCTAATGCCTCTTTACACAAGATTACAGAGTCACATTCTCAAATCCTGAGGGGAATTTGGCTTAGTAGCTCACCCTCTTTGATTCTTTTAAAGAACAGAATGTAAGGTGCTTTATTTATTTGGCAGGAAAATGGTCTGGGACACTTCTGAGGGTACAAAAATCACATAATATTTGGGTCCAGGTATAAAAAATAAAGATGGAGGTAATAGAGAAACTGAAGAGTGCTGTGGTTAACAGACTTAACGAGATTACATAGTTGAGTTCTCCACTCTTCAAAACAATTTTGTTCAGTAACAAACTTCATGTATCAAATGTTTCTCAGACAATTTCCTTATATGTTTCTTTGAGGAGTAAAGTACTTAGAATAAAGATGTAATAAACAGTTAATAAAAGAATGATAAAACTGTAGAATCTAGTTATTTTTTAAATCTGGCCAAGAAAATAGTAGTAGTAATGAGTTTGCTTTAGAATCCAGCTAAGCAAACAAATAAAAACAGTTTAATAGGATGATTGATTCATTATTCTAGGGGGTACAACACATTACTAATGTTCCTACTTTCTCCATGCACAAGTTCACGTTCTCAAGCTGTAAGCTAGAAAGTAAAATTTAACATTTTTTAAAGATATTTCAATGAAGAAGTATTATGCACTGAAGTGAAAAGAAATTGGCATTTCAGTCAGAAAATCTAATTAACATTATTCTAGATCTGATAGACAAATAACTTACTATTCTTAAAGTAATTAGTCTTAATATAAGCTGTTACCAGTAATTTTGTAGCAATGTTTCCCAGTAGAAAGATGCTAAAATACAGAAAAGAGCAGTTTCTGCAACAGCTACTTGGCTCTTCTATGAGTTATCAGCTTTTTGGGGTCATGTTCTGGCTGCATCACTTATAAATCTATAACTCATTTTTAATTTAGGACATTTTTTCGTATTTCACATCTGTTCAATTTGTTAGCTTGTTAAAATATTAAAACAGGATCCTTCCTACCAAATCATTCTACTGATTATGCCTGAATAATATCACATCCTTCCAGATGCAGCTGAAAACTTATATCTTAGAGAAAGACAATAAGGAATTATGCACCTTAAAACAGTGTCATTTATCTTATTGCACCTTACTGATCTTGCTGATATATAGTAATTATTGCAAGAATGTCTGCTAAATATTTCAATAGCAACACCGTATTTTACTGTGAAAACAACAGGGGCCATCCCAGTTAGCATATTTAGTTCAATAAAGCCAAATACAGAATAAACAATTCTGTGCTAACTAAGTCTGAATATTTTTGTATGGTGCCAAAAATGGATGATGAGAAAAGCCAAAAATCCCCTCAAAATTAAGAACAAAGGCTTTCCATCATTTTACTAAGGTGAAGACAAATGGAATAGAAATGCATGGTGACACCAAAAAGCCTTTCGTAAGGCAGTCACAACACTTTCCTTGTCACAGTGCCATTAATGTGCATGAAAATACATCAAGAGATTAATTCGGTTTAATTGCCTACTGCTTCACGAAATCTCCTCAGGACAACTACCTTCTACAGAGATGTGTTCTATAAGAAAGAGATCTAAGGTGAAACAGAACCATGCACTGACTTAGTTAGACTATCACACACCTTTAGAACGATGAATTAAATGAAATCAAGTAAATATAACACAAATGTAAATAATAACAATGTATGTCCTGACACAATTCCAGCTGACTTACTGTAATCCTTCCTCTCTTTCAAAAATCTCGTCCTCGGTGATTTAATGTCATATATAAGAAAATAAATTATGTCTGTTTATCTTGAACTAAGTACTAAGCAAGATCTATAGGTCATACATTTTTGATTTTTAATATGTCTGAATAAGAAATATTTGTATAAATAATTTATTTTTATAGGACTCGATACTAGCATTATTCATAGTCTAATAGACCAAGCTGCTATACCACTACAGAATGTGTCTCTATGATTTCTTCTCCTCAAAATATAATGCCTTCATTCCCCTCAAAATATAAAATACCTTATTCAGTAATCCTTCTAACAAGTTATATGAAGCAACATAATTTCCAAAAATGATAGGAAATTAATTGACATGCAACTTATAGCCTGATATGAAATAAAGTATTTAGATAGCAAATCTCTACTCCCGTTTTTCTTCGTAAATACCTGTTTTCTTTGGTCCTCGTATTAGAGGAAATCACAAGGTTCCTTTATTCTAGAAATGCTGATGTGTTAATTAAGTCTCTAACTCGGCAGAGCACTCCACAGTTACATATTATAAACACTCTACTTTACAGCTATATTTTCCTTTATTGTATTAATTTTTACATTTTTAAGGCTCTTATGCATCCTCTTCTATTCAAATCCATTCTCAGATTGTGCTCATGTAAGTTATCTAATCAATTTATGATATTAAAAATTAATTCTTAATACTCCCCAGGCATTTGCCTGAGGCAATAATGTATGGATTAACGTCCAGTGGAGGGAAAGAAAGGGAGTGCATACTTCCCACTAGCATAATCAACACCATAGTGATAAAAAGAAAAGCCTCCACAAATCAAAATCAATTGCTCCAATGTATTTGCTTTTTCTCCCTATCAGATACTGGCTTTATCTTTCTTATGGCTCCAGCCAATCACTACAAAATCTGTGACATTCTGTCTGTGCAATTCCTTAGGCAATTCAATAAGATTCTGTTTGTTGCCTTGTTCAAAGACAGATTAGGTTCTTACACTGAACCTAATGCATTGAATTCAGTGAAGCCATTTGTAAAGTGACATATTCTCCACAAGAATATTCTAATCCTTGCATACTGTATGCAATAACATTATATCACTTACACAAAACATCTATTAAACTGCAAGTTCTAATCAATTGCATCTATTATCTGCACATAATATTATTGCTTTCAACGGTCTGTGTGAAATTTTTGAAAATTTTATTTCCTCTATTTTGCTACAGGTTTCTGTTAGAACACTCTACTGTTACTGTACTTTTCTTGTACAGCTCAGCAGACAGCCCAGGCATTAAATGGGGATGTAAAATTAGCTTTCTGTGGGTCATCACAAAAGGATATTATCAAAGGAGATTTGGCAGTTCTTACTACGTTATTTCTCCTGCTCTTTCGGTTCTGCGGAGCTAAGGGTCAAATATCATTTGAAAATATGAAAACAAATAAGAAATTCTATGTATATAACAGAGCTCTTCTAATATCCATTCTATACTTCAACAAAACGCTGAGAAAAGAACAGCATTGGAACCCTGAATAATATACCCTAAATAATAAACCATTAGACGATGATGACTCATCATAGACAAACACAAAGTTTACAAATGTTTCAAAGTAATTCTTAAATTCCTATATTTGTTTATAGAGCAATACATTTACTAATACAATGCAGCTTCACATGTCCATAATTGTTTCAGATTCAATTTACGATATCCTTTATCATGTAAATATAGTCATTTGCCTGTGAAAATGTTACATATTTCCTTTTTCAAAGCAAAATTTTGACAAAGAAAAGCATCGCTAAGACTGATCACATGAGGATGTATTTCTCAGTAACGGAATATCAAAGCCATTTGTTTTTAGTCAATCAGAACTCTAAAACGCGTGACTGCCCATATAAGAGTAACCTTCTTTTTCACCCTTTATATAGTTCTGCACTACACAGAACTCAAGAGAATGAGGTAAGTGGAAGTAGAAGCACAAGAAAATCAGATTCATGTGGTGCTACTGACCTGCTCAAGAGAGCAGGGAGCTAAGATCAAAGTGCCTTCTCTCTCTTTACATCACAGACTCGCTGTTAACATAGCACAAAAAAGAAAGAGTATTACTTTGATCATCCAAGATCATCATTCATGATACGGCTTATCTTCAAACAGATAGACTGTGGTCTGTCACTAACATATGCTTCCCTTTCAGAGACCCTGATAAACAGTTCCCCCAGGATATCTTAGTAATTCCTGATGTTTTTCATTTCTTTGTTTATCTATAGAGCAGATGAAGCACAGACAGAAATTCTGGAAGCATTTGTATTTCCCAGGTGCTCAGCTGTCAAAAAATAACACCTAGAGCAAAAAGGACAACTCAGTTTTCACTGGCCTTTCAAACTTTAATGATAAACATACTGTCAACAAAACTACTGGTTACTATTTTCTGCAACTAGTCAATCTTAGATGTAATCCTCTAGCTATGTTTTGGGGGGCATAGTCTCATACAATTAATTAATTAAACACGCAGCTGTAAAACACCATCAGATAAAATTTATTCACTAGTAACATGAACTGAAACTAACTGTTGGACAATAAATAAAATGCTCCATAACTCACTACTAGCCGCTGAACCTCATCTTCCTAGGAACAAATACATTTATGAACAAAAATAAATTTATGATGTGTAAGCATCTTGTATGAATACTGCAGCATATTTCAATGTGAATATAATATGTTTAGTATCTACAGAGTATGTTTTATGATGCATTAAGTGGTAACATTTTAAAGGTACCATCTCATGTCCTAAAACCAATTTGAACCATCCACCTAAGGAGAAGAGAAATAAAAGCATTGTTAAGTTACCTGTACAGTCCTCTAACTGTAACTAATATACAACTGAGCTGCTTGTACACCAAATAGTCTTTGAAAGTAAAATCAGAACAGTAAAAACACCAGCACATTAATTCCCATCTGTTCTGCTACTCACCTCCAGAGATGACTCTATGGGAAAAGATAAAGCTGTTTCTCTGTTTTTTTCTGATTTCTGCTCCCTTGTTGCCTTGGATTTACATGGGGCATGCAAGGATGGGGAACATCATAATCCCCTCATTCCCTGAAAAAAACATTATTAAAGATATTCAAAAGCTTTCTCTAAATTGTATCAGAATATTAAAAAACAAGCAAAGAAACAAAAGTATCTGAATCACAGAATTTATTTTCTACATACGCAGATAGATAAACTTCTAAATTTCCAGAGCAGGACCAGTTTTACGGGACGAGGGAAATACTATTTCAATATTTGTAGCATCTATCTTCACAATGCAAAAAGACAGTTTTATTACAGACTAGCACTTTTAACAGATAATTTTGAATAACAAATACTTCAAAAATTGCTTTCCTCTAAATCATACACTGACCATTTGAAATTTTAAACCTAAAAATAAAGTAAGGATGTTTTATGTGCTTGTGGATACCAGTGACTAGATACACAGTTTCATCACGACAGATTTTAATGACAGAGTTCAAGAGCAGAGTAAAAGTGGTCTACTCTACGCTAAGTTGATGCACCCAGGAAAGAGCTACCATGGCAAAATAGAACTGCAAAAGCTTGACAAGTCATGTCTATAATCCATTTTAAAGTTACCCTAAAAACACATGGAGCACAGCTGGTGCCAGTAATTGAAGCATATATTATCCTTGTTATGTAGGCAGCATTTGGCTAATCTTTCCCTGTTATGTTATGTAAAGCAAATATCTGAATCCATAAATGCCAACATGAGTAAAATCCCTTATTTTCAACCCATGTCAACCATTCGCACTGACATAGATTGAGACTTGTTTTAACACATATTGCCACTAGAGGATAGTATTGTCATATTACTATACACCCACACGAAACACATGAAATCAATATAAAGTTCAAGACACTGATTTTCTAAAGACAGCAAATAAAGGGCATTATTTCAAGTTACAATTTTTTTTTTTCCCGAAAAACAGTGAAGTCTCATTTTAATCAAAAATCAAAGGGCAAAAACATGTGACACAATCACTGGTTATTTTATATTTAGTAACAGTATTAATTGTTTATATTCAAGAAGTTAAATGAATTCACCTCATGCTAAGTGTGCTACCTGAAAATCTCATGGAAGGATGTTGCTAATGTGCAGTGATGAGATATATAGCAATTATTTTGTTTTATTTTCATCTACTTCAAATATTTGGTCTCCTGGAATACCTTCATTCTTAAAAGTTTTCTATATTTTAGTCACACATGGTTGTTGGCAAAAACAAGTCTGCAGAGTGCTGAATGCAATAAACTCATTTAAAACTATAGATGTCAAATGTAGCAGAAAACAATGAGAAATATTTAGGGCTTCACTAGATGTGAATACATAAAACAATTTGATTTAAAAGAAGGGAAGCTTGCTAATCTCACCTCCCACTACTCTCATAGCTGTCCAGCCATAAATTATTTCATCAAAATAAAAGTATTGTGAGAGATGCAGCAAATGAAGTTTGACCCTGGTAGTATTTAATTTTCCCTTTATCTAAAGGTAATATTTTTTAGTATTATTCTGTTAATAATTAATTAAAAACAATTTAGACAGAATTTGAGGTAACTTAGCCATCTGTTTCAACAAATGACCCACACAGTGACAGAGACCAAATTTCTTCTCCTAAACCTTCACTTAGGTAAATCAGAGATAAATCAGCTGTATGATAAATCATTATCTTGTATGAAAAGTCATACAAGATAAATCACTTTCAAATTATTTTCTCTTTTACTTCACTTTTCAAGCTCTTTGCTTTCATGGTAGTGCTACGAAACGCATACTCCAATCACCAGGAAACACAGAGGACCTGGATGTTTAATGTCAGGTCTGACTTTCCTCATGTACACATACTTTGCACAACCTAACGAATAAAAATGAGAACATTTTGTATCCCACCTCATGCTTCGTCTCATCTACAATACAAAGTGCGTATCTGAGGCTGAATTTGCCCTACGTATTTACTTACACCACTATGACAATCAGGGTTGTGAAAAACATTCCTCTGAATGAGATAGCTGTATTGGTAAAACCACCACGGTCGCCATAATCACATTGGAAAAAATGGGACACAGTTTGTCACGCTCAGAAAACTAAATTAAGCCGTGACTGCAAATCAATCAGCCAATAAATAAATAAGTAAGTAAGTAAGTAAGTAAGTAAGTAAAACCTCCCAAGCCAGTTTAAGATAAATCGGCGCTTGTTTATCTATACAAACTCTTCAGAGCTTCTTATGGAGGGTGGATGCTAGGAGAGGAGAAAGGTCTTGCTCCTGCTCCCAGGTCCGCAGGTCGCAGGCTGAGCGGTCAGAGCGGTGGGAGAGGAGGCTGCAGCTCGGGGCTTCTGGAGCTCTCGGTGCCGGTTATCTGTGTGACATGGGTTGCCATAGCTATAGCTCCTCAGTCCCTGCGCGCCGCAGGAATCCAATCTTGAAGCCGCGCGGGCATCAACACTGCTCGGATCCATCTCGGAGAGGAACAGTCAGGCCATGGGGTGACATGGCCAGTGGCATCACCCAAGACTTTAAAAAAACAATCACAAGTGAAGACATTTTTTTATTCTGCAAATATTTTGTACCAAGGACTATATGCATGCCATTTTCTTCCAGGCACGTAATTACTTTTCTAGTGTCCACAAGCCAATCATTCTAAGGGGGGGGGGGGAAAATCAATATTTCAGCAGATCAAGATTTTCAGAGACAATAAAGTCTTGACAGCTAATACTATCTTATTTGGGCTATAATCTTTAATTCTGATAATTTTTTCAATCATATTTTCAGAATTTTAAAAATGAAACATCTCTCTCCAAATAATAAAGCTATAAATTATGGATTTGAATGCCTTAAACTTTAAAGCAGTATTTCCTTATTGTTCTGAGTGGAGCTATTAATTAACAGTCCTACAACACTCTCCAAAACAAATAACCACAGACATTTATGGCTAATCTGGTATCATCTGGTATTGACTTTTCCACTGATTTCAATGGAGCTGCACCAGTTTATACTGGCACTCAGCTCCCTAAGTCCAAAATATTCTCTTACTCATTCCACATCATTAAAAGATTTGTATTAAGTACTAGATGGTGTTAGTTGTAATAAGTCATGTGACAAGTTACTTCTTGTTTATCATATTCCCTGTTCAGCAAAAAAGTATTCTCAGTGATACGATATATTTATGCAGTCTGGAGCCTTATGCAAAAACTAACCAATCTTACAATCATGAACCAATTTTAGTGTCACATCATATGTTTAAATTCCTTTTATCCCTTAAAATAGAGGAAAAAAAGGAAAAAATAACTTGTTGCAGCTAGCAGGTAGGTGTTATAGCTGCAAAGCTAAATAAGGCTGAGATAGTTCATGCTGGAAGAATAGTAACATAAAAGCTGGAACACAAGCCATGAATACATTATTAATGTTGTTTTCTTCTCAGATCAGCAGATGGACACTGAATGGCCCAAGGGACTGGTAATGAGATACCCAGCTTTTCATCTCAAAGTAACTAGTGCAGATCTGCCTATGCTGATAGTACTGAGAGTTCCCATTTGACAGGTATCCGATAGCCAGTGTGTAAGAACTGGTGTCAGCCATGCTCTTCCTCTATAATCTAGATAACAAAACTGTCATGCTGTTTTCAGTCAAGGATGAGTAGGTCAGAAGACATGATTATATTTTTACCCATAAGGGTTCAACCTTTCAAACAAGTTTGATATCCAATTGCAAGTGGGATGATGGGCTTGGCGTGTATTACACTTCTTCACTGGGCACTTTCCATCAGTGTCTACCAGGTACGTTCCTCCTCAAATTAAGTTTTAAACAGAAGAACAAAGAAAAGAAAAACAACCTGAGATGAATTGAAAAACCTAACATAATGAGACTGAGACTTTCAACAAGACAGGATGCTCTTTCGGGGACTGAAGGCACAAGAACTTTCAATAGTGATGCACAAATGCATCAACACATTGATAAGAACTGATCTGTAAATTCCTTTTGCAGGAAGTAGGGCTACAGTTGCCTAAAGGATGACAGTATGTAGATAACTCCTTTTTATACAGCATCTTTAAGATAAATACTTAACACAAAATGCAGACAAAATTAACTTTGGGGTAAAGTCTATACAGGCATGCCAGATAGTCAGACCACAGCACAATATACAGATGGAAGAGAAATCTGTAGTTAAGTTTGCCTAACACTTTCTATTATAAGATTCCAGTTTGAAATGTTTATAAACTTTGTCAATGTTTAATTGCTCAGTCTGATTTTTTTTCAGAGTATCTGGGGTTTTTTTGAAATCTTCACTAAAAAAGAATCTGCTACTCCTAATATGAGGCTATGGGAACTTTCTGGTTTAGCAAAGCTAACAAATTTTTTCAACTTCTGTAATGAAGAACTGATCCTAGAATGATGAAAGGACTGAGGTGTTTTGCCATGCAGTGGAATCTATGGCTCTGGATAACAGACCAAGGCTCCCAACACCACACACAAGAAGATTTTGAGTATACCTGTACCATCAGTTTACCTGTTTATAAGTTTTGATCCAAAAAATCTCCACCCAGACATCCACTGTGTGAACATGCTACATGAATATATGAGATACCTTTTGGAGCAAAATATCAAAGTTCCCTCCCAGGTAAGATTTAGAAGCCATTTAGCATTTGCTTTGCTCTAGGAAGTAGTTTCCATAGAAAATGTCCCTCTGCTTAGTCCTGCTCTCCAAGAGCACCTCTTTTAGCAGTTTGTCTGGCATTGCCCCCATGCCATGACTCACTGGATACAAGCTCCAGTAGCAGGTATGTGGTACAGTGCCAGAATTCTTATCATCTAACAACAACAAAAATAGGTATCAATTATTAAAGAACCATTCAAAATGGTTAAAATATCTCATACATTTCACAATGCCAAGAAGAGGTCCCTGTGACAGGGATCTTTGAAGAAAGGGGAACATTGACTGCAGGAATCACCTATCTATAGAGAAAAATAAAGCAGAGCAGGTTTATGCTGGGGGATCTCAACACGGCCCTAAGCAATGCCTCTCGAAAGCAAACTTCATCGACGTGAGGATAGAAAGTAAGAACTGGCATGAGCACAAGCTGTGAGCGCAGGAGAGAAGCGATACTGGAACTCTGCCCTGCCTGCCTGCAGAAGGGTATAAGACGCTCTGACGCTACGTGGTGTGAATGCAAGTGGTCAGCTCTGATGGGACGGAGACAAAAGCTGTGTTGATGGAAGCTTCTCCTTGCTTCTGGCCAGGAAACAAGACTTGCTCCTGAGGCAAACCACAAATCCCACATAAGCGTCTTTGGATAAATTGGGTAACTTGAGTATAGCTAGAAACAGACCTTTAGGCATCTACAAGCTTACAGTATTTCCAGGGTTAAATCCTGGATATGCCTTCTGAGTACGCCTTTGAACTGTTCCCACACTGGGATAAAAATATATGGCTATATTAGGTGTGTCAAACCCTTAAAAAAGCACAAAAATCATAAAGTTTAAAAGAGAAAATCGTGTATGGCATCAACAGGAGGTAAAATTAATTGGAATTCTTCATTCATTCCCTAAATACCATCTTAAACAAGATAAAAAAGGAAGATGTAGGAGTCTTAGCTGCAGTCACCTTTATGGTTACTAGTCTCACTCATCTCTCGCAAAATTAATCTTTCTCTTGATAACATGTGGGAAGAGGGAATGACAGTACATGAACAGAAACATTGCACTTAGCGCAGCAAAAGCCTGGAACCAACAAAGACATTGCCAAAAATTGCACAGAAACATGAGATATTAATACTGTGTTCTGACATGAAAAAGATGAATTATCAAGACTAAATTATGCCTTATGCCCTCTGAATGCTAGGCATATCCAATAAATTTTAAATGGATTATTACATTTCATCATATGTAAATGTATTTCTCATTTCAGTATACATCTAAAAATAAAATCACACAATATACTAGAAACTATAAAGCAGATTTCCTCACATCATCTGTGTTACTGACAGAGTTGCAGCTCTTTGACTCTATTTTCATGGAAAAATTCAAGTACACAGCAAGAAAAAAAACTCTTGCTTTTATGAGAATTTTAGTTGCTTCACTGGGACTGAAGAACATCAAGTAATTTGTCTGAAGTGGTTTAATGTTACTATTTCTGTAACATTTCCATCTCTGTGGAAGCTGGGTACAAGCAAACAAGTTCAGGTGCTCTTCTGGAAACACAGGAATTGTTAGGAGCTATGATTCACCTTAGTATGCTATCTTATTACTTTTGCCATCATTCAAATTTTGATATGTAGGCCAGTTTAATCCTTAATAGTGAATAACTGGCACAAGAAACAAACAAACAAATCACTTGTTTAACTATGATTTTATTCAATATTCTTGTTTTATACTTATTTGTCAAGAATATTCCTGAATCTCAACAATAATGCTCGAGTAACATTCTGCATTACTGAGTTCTCCATGCTTGTTTTTATGCTCTTTCACTTTCATTTTAAAAATAAGCACACTAGCTCAAATAGAAATCCAAACCAATATGATAATGGGTATGTACAACAGCTACTCACTATGTCTAATACCAGAACAGTTACCAGCCATATGTGACACTACAGCTCGGGGAGTCTAAAAAATGTGCATCAACAGAATTCAATCTTCGAAAGCAATTTTCAGTTCGGTTTTGAGAACTGACTCAGTTTCAGGTTCTTTGCTGGTATATAGTTAGTTAGTTTGCACTTGAGAGATGGAAAGCATGAGGAAAATATTCTGTAAGAGACATACAAAGCTAACATGAACACTAATTCAGAGCAACTTTGTAATGTTAGGATTGTGAGGGTGTCAAGGTCCTGAATGTCTGAACTGCTCTGACCTCCTTGGACATCTGCTCTTGTACCCTCTTCACCTTGGAGCCCTATTTAGTCTCTGGCTATGCTGCAGGTGCATCGTGTCTTCTCTGGCCTAACTTAATGACTGGGCTTTCTAGGCAGACTGCAGACATATACTTTAAGATGTTGTAGATGTATGTTGAACATTGTACGTTGTGCAACAGCTCTCTGATAGCGAGACCCTCCCTGCACTGTGGTCACCCTCCGCCTCTGGCTCATTTTCTCTGCTGGATCAGGCACCTCTTGCTGCTCCCTGACAGAGACATCTCAAGTGAGGTGACTTCTGCTTCACCAATGAACTTGTAGGATATCGAAAAGGGGCTTAATATAAGTTTGCACTAGTTAACTGAAAGAGAGTAGAAAAGTGGAAAACATTCTAATAATTGCTTCTTACAATGCTATGATTGTCCACATAACTAGTGCTAGTGCTTTTTCACTAGGCTCAAAATAAAATCTTTCAAATCTTCTTTTGAAATATAAAAGAAGAAAAATGAAAAAAATCAAAGGAAATAGTACAAAGAAATGTATATTTCAGTGCAAACATATTTTAATCCTTGTTTCAAGATATTCACTGGAAAATTTTAGAGCTAAGAGTACAGATAGACACAGAAAGTATAGATAGTACAATTAACCATACATGAAAGGCTTTTTCATTTTGACCAGGGAAATAATATACAGCTAGATGATGTATGGCACCAACACTACCACATATACATATGATTTTATATATATATGCTATAAATTATACATATATATACATATTCTTATCAACTAATTATGAGTTTGGATGTGCATCTCTGGTTCTGGGCGGGTGAGGTCAATAACTACCATTTACAATTGTGGCCACCTGTAGGTTGAAATATTATGTTGCATACATACGTGTTCTGAAATTTGACCAGTTACTCATTACCTCAAAAGAGTATGACTTTTAGACAGCATGGAATAAATTACTCTCTAACCTTTACAACATAGCAGATCAGGACAGTGGGACATCTAACATTAATGGATATTAACAGAATTGAAAAGAATTAAAATCGAGCTATTTAGATTGAGACCAGCCAAGGAGTTATTTAATGTAATTCAGGGTAGGCAGAATAAACCCATGCTAGCTGAGAAGGTTTCTGACAGAAGTTTAAGCTCTCGGTGAAGTTGAATGTACTTGCTTTGCAGTTCTTGGTGCTAGGTGGGGTAGAAGCAGAGTGTATTGTAGGCACTCAAGGCTGCTGAAGTAGTATGTTATCCCATATAACTCCTTAAGACATAATTTGGCAGTTTCACTACTCCCAATAGGAAAGTTATCTTACTTAGCAATGCAGCCTGAAAACAAGGGTGGGAAAAAAATCTTTAAATTTCATCTCATCTATTTCAGGCTCGCTTTACTACCAGTGGTGTTCAAATTTTCAGTTCTCTCTTTACATCTGACACAGAGTGCCAAAAAAATGGAAGAGATCTGTTTAAGTCGATAGGGAGAAAGACGAATCTTGAGAAGCAGCCTGCCAGTGTGTGACAGTTATTTACGATTGGCTTCTCAAACCCTGTCCGTCAGTATAGTTGCATAGTTTCAGCTGAGCCAAATAAACAGTTTGATGGCAAAAAGTCTCATTGTCTCCTCTTTTCCCTGCTCAGTTTCCTGTCATTTTAGGTGGTTGAAATGGCATTCCATACAATCAGACAAGATGGTGCATAGGAAGCAGGAAAGAACTCTGTGAAGGAATGGGAGGATGGAGGAAACAGGGCTTCCCTTCACAGTGATAGTGATCTGCTCAATCAGCCCAGGCCTGTCCATGAATTAGGCTTCATACAGGAGTTTAAACAACATTTTAAAAATCTGTATATATTGAATAAGGTTGGAAAGGGCTGAATATGTAAATAATCCTCCCTTAACTGGCATACTGGGCACTTGACTGTTTCAGCCTAACAAATGTTACTTAACTGCTTCCTATGTGACTAAAGTTATTTAGCTGTTCTAACTTTTGCAGGTTTGGACACTTCAATCAATACAGTACAAAAAATGCAAAAATGCTAACTGTGTCACAGGCACTATTTTGAAAGGACTTCAGAAGCAGGAGAGTAGAAAACACTTTTAATTGCAGAGACTGCCAATTAGTCAGAACTTGTTCTGGTTTCTAGAAATACCTACTTTGCATGTTGTTACGATAGATATTAATACAGTCATTTTCATAGTCACATTACATCAGCTTGTTGACATAGCTAATCCTACTCAATATCACAAGAATTAGGCCTACAGTGTAGTAAAAACATAATTTCATCTTAGTGCTGCATAGAAATCTAAGTCGCATTTCCTCTTCTCATAGTTTAGGAAGCCATTAAAGCATAAGGATGGAAATATTTCTCTTGAAAATCACCTCCACCCACTGATTATTTGATATAAAACGGCAGGCCTTGAAAAATACAATTGCTTTCTGTTACTGGTGAATGAGAGCCTTTCCCTAGCAAGTGCGACGAGGGGGAGTCAAGTTTTCACAAGATTTTCTACGTCTGTGGTCACAAAGAAAACTTCCCAAATGTTAACTGAGTGGATGCAGTCTTTTGAACCTGTGCTCACTGTCTGGTGTTGATTCAATGTTTTCCCAAATGTCAACAAAAAAAGACAAAATTTTGCTGCTGCTATTCAGGAGTAGGTGGGAAACAATTATACTGAGGCAGTTTTTTCCATTATTTGGAAAAACTCTGAGCACCAGCAAGCACAAAGGAGGCCAAGAGCCAATGAGAAACTCATTAAGCAGCTTAAACTGATCTAAATCTGGGCTGTTGAGGTCATATCCCTCCCCCGCAACACATTTCCACCCCCTTCCTTCGGCCATCGCTAGTGTTTACAAAAGCAGGTGGTGTGCCAGTTCAAGGCAAAAAACACATCGTTTTTAGGAGGATATTTTTCAACCAGAAACTCCATGAACTGGTTCAAGCGACCACACGGCACCAGCAGCAGCACGCAGCCGGGAGACGGGAACACAACAGCTTGGAATCGAGAACAGTTTAAGTTTGTGTGAAGCTGTAACCTAGCGAAGAACTGGAAGTTCTGGAGTTTGTCCTCAGCTATATGAATCCCTTCACAGTCTGGTCAGACTCCAGCTTAACAGAGAGTTGGATTGCTCTGCCTTGCTGTTTCTGAGCATGTTCCATATCCATGTTGCTCTTTCGTGGCTGGTCAGAAGTCTTTTTTTTTTAGTAGAAATTCATTCACGACCGATTCCTAAGAGCAGCACAACAGCAACAGTGGTGCCTCAATTCTAAATCCTCTAACCAGAGAAGATTAGGGAGAGGATGAGAGGCAGACATCATGTTTTCTAGCACATAAGAAGCAGGAAGAGGACTGAAGGAAGAGGAAGAAGCAACTCCCCATAGTCAGAAGACTGGAAAATGGAAAATTTGTCTCGCGACCACAGCAAAAGCAGAGCATTCCCATATGACACATACAAGGTGGTGCTAGATATCATCACATCAGACACGGAGTTGTTAGAAATCCCAGTTCCTGAAAAAATGAGACCCCCTCAGCTGCTCACTGGTGCTGCCATTTCTCTCCCAGGCTGGAAAAGGAGGGAGACCAATATTTTTAATGGTGGCGTTTATTATATGCGATTTTGTACACATGTAATATGTAAAATACAAATGTATTTTATTTATTGTATTATACCCTGTAATTTGCTTCATCCTTTTGTAAAACCACAAATTTAGATCTTAATAAGCATTTTTAAGCTGGGCGTTAGATGCTTTATGCCTTGGGTTGCAATTCCTTAAGCTTTTTTTCTCAGTTTAGTGGTCACTCGGGCCTTGCTCGGGCTATGTGACACGCGCAATCTGTGAGTTTTCACGATAAAGCACCACATTTTCATTCTGCAGTATAATAAGGATCTTCTGATTTTCGTATTTCGGCTTTGAGAGGCTGAAGAGAGGCTTGTTTTAGAACTAATCTCTGGCCAAAGGTGGCATCACTGAAGGGAAAAAAAAAAAGAAAAAGGAAAAAACCCCCAGAACTTCGCATGCTCCTAAGTATTAACGATAAATAAATAAATATAAATAAATAAATGCTAAAGAGGCTATTCTACAATGGGGTGCCAACCCGCGTCCCGCCGCCCTCCGGCACGTGAAGGCCCGGGCGCGGCTGGGGGCACCGGGG
>PTEX01000006.1:2448865-2488296 GCA_003342815.1 Eudromia elegans | reverse complement strand
CCGCCATTTTGTCCGCGGGCGGCGGGCGTGAGAAGGGGCAAACGAGCGGGCCCGGGGAGCGGCGGCGGCGCGGGGCGGGCGCAGCGCGGAGCGGGGCCGCGGGGAGCTGCGCCTCTCCGCCCGCTGCGCGCGACCGAGTGGCAATGCCGAATAAAAACAAGAAGGAGAAAGTGAGTGGGCTGCGGGGGCGCGCGCAGAGGCCGGGCCCGGCCCCGCGGGGAGGCAGAGGGGACGAAGGCCCTGCGGGAGGGGCCTGGGCTTGGAGTGGGGGGAGGACGGGCAGGTGAAAGAAGCATCTTCTTCCTTCTCCCTCCCTGCTCCGTTGTGTGTGCAGGCGGTTCCCCCCAGCTCTCCTACCCTCCCAACACCCCCCCCCCAAACTGGGGAGTCTGATGTGAGTCTTGGGGGGGGGGGGCGGGCTGGGGCCTGGCCTCGCGCGGGGGCGGCGGGGCAGGGGGTTCGCCCTGCCCGTTTCTCTGGGGGAGGGGGCGGTGAGGAACTGTGGAGGATGATGGAGGCGGTCGTGGGTGT
Organism: Eudromia elegans; assembly: GCA_003342815.1. NCBI lineage: Eukaryota > Metazoa > Chordata > Aves > Tinamiformes > Tinamidae > Eudromia > Eudromia elegans. The sequence continues at coordinate 2,487,765 of PTEX01000006.1, read as the reverse complement.
GCTGGGTTGGGGGGGCCGATTTGGGGCCGCCTAGCGTGTCTGGGTGCGGAGAAGGGTGTTGGGGGGGGGATGTCCCCGAGCGCGGTCCCCCAGCTCGGCCTGGTGGGTCCGCGCTGCGCTCAGGGAGGCCCCTGCCAGTGCTCGACCCGCGACGCCTCCAGCCGCGGGAGGTGGAGGTTGTTTTGGTGTCGTTGGCCTCAGTTTCCCCACGCTTCCTCCCGGGCGAGTTGTCTGGCGGCTGCAAAAGGGGCCTCGTGCACGCAACATTAGCAGAAAAGTTCCAAACCCTGTACAAAGTCAGCCAGATTTTACTTTTTAATGTGATTTAGCTGTCACGGGAATGAGCGTGCATCCAGAGCAGAGCCCTATGTAGTCTCCCTGGTCCTGCTGCCGTCCCTCGACACTTTTCCTGCTTTTTCTCGGAATACCAGGAATATTTCAAAAGTCTCTTGGAGTGATGAATGTAATTTAGGTACAGTACCAGGAGAGGTACTTTGGGGTGCAGAGCTGCCTTGCATATTAGAGTTTTTAGACCCCTTGTAGTTACTTGGAGGAAACACCTAGAACAGACAAGATAATGAAGTGCAAAATGTGTACTGCTGTCTGATGTTTGTTTGAAAGCTAAACTAAATATAACTGCTCCTAGGGCTAAAACCAACGACAGCAAGGCTCAGTTCTTAGGTATGGTTGAAATCACTTTCATTCTTTGCCCCTGTTTCTTTACCTGCCTAGAAGCCTTCCTTTAAACGCTTTATAGGTGGATTCTGAGAAAATACAATTTCATGCCATAATTCATAATGATTTTAGTAAGCATGTAACTAATTTCTTGCTATGAAAGTCTGTCTAAATCTTTCTTACAAGGTAACTGAAACTGCAAACCTTATCTTTTAGGAACCTGTAAAATCAGGCAAGAGTGGAAAAAGTGGCAAAGATGGACAAGATAACCAAGAACATGAGGTAAATATGACTAAAATATGTAGTTTCTCCAGGTAAATGAGAGGTGACTTTTGAAGAGTGTGCTAAGTTTGTCTAGATTGTTATAATTCTGACATGATAAATGACTCTAAGGAAAGTGGTTGTAGAACTTCTGATGAAGTGTTTGACAAGAAATGTTTCAAGAGTTCATAGAAGATGCTTTTGGGGAAGTTTAATTTTGTTTAAAGCAACTTGGATCAAAGGAAACAAGCAAAATACTAGGTTTTTTTTTTCAGTCTCATCATGAGCTTTTAGGTTTGTCTTTTAGTTGCTTATCACTGTTTTTGTCATTCTCTATAATTTGTGGAGCTCTAGTCTCTTAAAATTTCAGTGCGAGCCTGTCAGTTAAGTATCAGCAGCGTGCTCCATATTGTCTTGAGACCTGGGCCATAATTGACTGAAATTACAATTCCTATGCAATTATAAGTCTCATTGTTATCGCTATCTAAGCTGTGCATTGTTTTTCTTAGGCTGCTGAGTTACAGGTTGCTGAGACCAAAACCACTTTCATCTGTCTTTTTGGTAGTTTAAGAACTTTGTGCTGTTTTCTCATTTGTGAAGAGCTTTAAATGTTAACTGAATATATATATATACATATATAATATAGCTTTCTTCACATTTTCTTTATATATTTTCAGTCTTAGTTTTATTTTCGTTCTTCATAAAATGTGCAAGAGGTAAACCTCAACAGGACAACACATTGTACACTGTTCCTGCATTTTTTTTTCTTTCTTTCAATTGTCCTTCTAGTTAGAACTCTGGAGGCGAAGGATAGTTTCTTTGAATTATCAGCCATATGTCGTGTTTTATGAGTAGGGGCAAAATGGGAAAAGGACTGGGGCACTGACTAGCATATGACCTGCACATATAGGATGCTTGCAATTCCCAGTGGGCATTATGTAGCCTCTAGACAATTTTAAAAACCTCTGTGCCTGACTCATCCACTTAATTAATAGAATAATTGCCTACAAATAGTAGCTATAGCCTTGGCATTCTAATGTGGATAGCTGTAACCAAGATATATGTTAGCTGGTGCTTGTACATGCAGAAAACAAGCCATTTGTCAAAATATCTGGCATGTATTAAGAATCTATCTTTAGTATTCTTTTAAAAAGAAGAGAGAGTTTGGGATGTGCCTGTGGTTTTTTTTTTTTCCATTTTTTAAGAGAAGATTCTTCAGACATTCCCATTTATCAGTGTTTTAGTAACTGTGTTTTAGTGTGACTTTTTACAAAGCTTGTAGTCTACAAATAGACTTGGAAATATATTGGTTCATATTCTTCCTCAAATCAATTTAATGTGCGTGAAAAATGGCAGATTGTAAGGACTAGAAACTGTCTGCTATTCAAAGAACAAATAGCAAGGTCCCACAAATACTTTATTTATAGACACTTTTATTGCGTTTAACTAAATTGGTGATGCATTGGACTGCCTTAGATGAAAAATACGAGAAATCTTGGTGATTTATGGAAATGAACAAATGATTTTTCCTGCCTTGCAGTCAGGAAATGAGATTTTGGTTGAGTGAAACTACTTCATAAAACTACATTAGACAGATAGTGTGAAAAATTACTAGAAGTCAGATTTCTGGTATGCCAGTTAAAGATGCCCATGCTGAAAGTTATCTCAGGATGACTTAAGCTGATGTTTGTGTTAGTTTGTAGATATCAACGATGCCTGTAAATAATAAGTAAGTACAGCTCATGAAAAGGCATTTAATTTGGTAAATGAGTCTGTGATATTATGTGTCTTAAAAGCTTACATGGGTGAAGCATTATGTAAAACTGTTCTCAAGTTTTTAAGGATTTCATTGACTTTTTATACTGTTACCTGTAGATTTCCATCTTCTCCCTGTCTTATTTAACCTCCCCTAGGTGGAAGGAGTTCTAGACTCTTGACTGTCCTCCTATCTTCTCCTCTTGTGTTATCCTTTTTGTGATGAGATTTCATTTCATGTATAGCATGCAGTTCATGCATAGCATGCTGTCATTTTATGCATAGCATGAAGTTCTTTGAGTCTTTATTGTAATGCAATTAATGTTTTTTATCCAATTTCATATTGCTCACTTTTTGAATTCTTTAGAAATGAGCTAATCCAGTTAAGGAGTTTACAACTTTGAGGTACAGATTTAATTTATAGGTAACGAGAATAAAATGCTCTAAGTTTAATAGTATGTATTCTCTGGATTTTAGGAGGTTTTTTTTTTTTTTTTGCATTTCTTAAACTGACGTGTAAGAGTGCTGAATATTATCTTCTCAAAATGATTAATTTTTTTTAAAAATAAATCTATAGTGTATTATTACTAGTGCAAAGGCTGCAGAATCAAACATTCATAAGCAATTGTAATTTTTTTACACATATGCACACACACAAACTAAAGAGCCTTAGGACATAAGATATTAATATACTCAAGTGCTGTATTTTTGTACATAGCTTGCCCTCAAAGAGATGCAATGTGGATGATGCTAGCTATTCTTTTTAATATTTACTTTCATATGTAGTCTTATGAACTGTTGTTCTTTACTGCTAGTGAAAGTTTGAGATTGTATTAAAGTCTTTGGTAGAGGCATGAATAGAAACAAATCCCTTCACTTAATATTTGTAAGACCTGTACTTCTCTTTGTCTTCTGTATTTCTGCCCTCTTGCTATTCTAGTGTGTCATCTTTGTGAGTAATGGATGTGAGGGCTCTATACACAACAGTTTTATTCACAATACAGTCTTGGCTCACTCCTTGACTGCAGTCTGTTCTGTACACTGGACAAGGCAGGAAACACTACCTTACAATAACCTTATCATGATAAGACTATGGCACTTTTCAATTATTGCCTTCACAACTGCAACTTTATTTTCAAATAACCATTTTTTTTTTAAATAAAACTGACAGTTGAATCATCAAAACATTCAAGTCTGTCTTTTTCCCACTTGAGCTAATGGTGTCACAAAAAATGTTTTTCTTTGAGCTGGATGGTTTGCAGGGAGAGAGAAACATAATTTGCTCATAGTTCCAGAGGAGCATCTAGCTGGCATAAATGGCTATTAATTAGTTTTATTTGCAACATTTTTTGTAATGCTGAACACAAAAGCAATATCCATTTTGTGATATGTCCTTTCAACCTTTAGTCCGTCTGCTGCTACTCTCTGTTTTTCATTCCCTTTAAACTGCATGTTCCTTCTCTTCTGTACTGCCTAGTAGCTTAGATCATAAAAAAGATATTCCACCTATTTTAAATGATGAGTGGCCATTAAATAAGCAAAAATTGTCACACCTGATAGAACAATCTTTTTATTCATTTACTGTGTTACCTTGAAACTCAATGAAGATCTTGCTGTGCGAATACAAATATTGTAAATAACTAAGGTTACACGTCTCCTATGTATATATGTATGCGTATTTATATAAATACCAACTGCAGATTCCTTGGTCAGATTTATCTTGGAGGGATGGCAAATCCCTCTGAGAGGGATGCATCACTTCTAGTGAAGTAAATGAAAAATAAAGCCAAATTTTAATACCATTTTTAAACACTTGATGGAAGTAATCAGTGTGTGGAGTTTGCTGGGAAAGGAGGAGGTGAATAGCAAGAAAGTTGTGAATATTTAACACCGATTCTTCTGCTGAGAGCTAGAAATTCACCTAGTCTTCGATAACTAAACCAGAAGAAAAGTTGCAAGTTTTATATAAGATGAAGATCTTTCCTATAGTATATGAAACCTGAAGTACTCTTATATAATGGAAAGGTAGAAATATATGCTTTTCTGTGCTGCACAGATCTGACTTTAGCCTGAATGTATCCTGTTAGTGAAGATTACTGTGTTAGTTTAAATAGTTGCCAGAATAGTTGACTATATATAATATATATAAAAATATAATATATTATATATATAATATAATATAATAGTTGACTTAAGGGAGTGAGGAGGATGGGGCTGGCCTCTTCTCAGTGGTGGCCAGTGATAGAACTAGAGGAAACGGCCGCAAATTGAGGCACCAAAAGTTTCACAGAAACTTGAGAAAGAACTTCTTAACAGTGAGGGTGACAGAGCCCTGGAACAGGCTGCCCAGAGAGGTGGTGGAGTCTCCTTCTCTGGAGATCTTCAAAACCCGCCTGGACATCACCCTGTGCCACATGCTCTAGGGGACCCTGCGTGTGCAGGGGGGTTGGACTAGATGACCTCTCGAGGTCCCTTCCAACCCTAGCCATTCTATGATTCTATATCCCTTCAAGTGTAACTTGAACTTCAGTAATTAGCCCAAGGTATTAGTGCATTCAAGTTGTGAACAAAGAAAGGTAATGAGAGTAGTGTCTTAGTCTGGTAAAATACTTTGGTTATTTTTCAGTGCCAGAAACCTATGCTCGGAACATAAATTCCTAAAGAAAACGCCTAGGAGGTGGCCGTGATCATGTCAGCCCATAGTAATTTGTAGATGTACTTTCTACCATCAAACTCGGTCTTGCCAAATTTAATTTATACACAACTAAGCTTTATTGTAGAGCATTATTTTGTCAAAGGGGTGGGTAGGTCTAATTTTGAGTTAAGGCGGTAGTAACTTGCGAACAAATGCACCTGCGTCAAAGAAAATTAGGTCTCCTTTTATTTTTTTTTTTTTTCATGCTTAAGCTAGCTTTAATGCTATGTCTGTCTGAACCCATATTGCTGCAGATCTACCACGTTAATCTCTAAGCTGGCCTCTCGTTAATTTCTCTATACATTTATTTAGAAAGAGGAGTGTTGGTACTAGTTAATGATTGTAAAGAACTGTTACACTTTTTCCCTCTTAACTAAGCAAAACAAAACAAAAAACTCTCACATAAAAAGAGAAAGAAAAAAATGTGAAACATGAGTTGATTTTCTCTGGAATAGGACACAGGCATAATTCCTTTTCATCCCCAAATTGGAACCTTCAGGTGAATCACTAAATGGCTAATTTTCTTGATTGCTGTTTTACTTTCAAAGTTGAAACTGAACTGATAGCTTTAAAAGGATGTAGGAGCACTGGACAGTCTTTTTTTTTTTTTTTTTTTTTTTTTTTTTTCCTTCATGTCAGGGATAGAGGGATAGATAGCCTTTTACAGAAGTTTGTTTGAGGGTGATAACTTCTAGGTTTTGCTGGACTAATTTGGAAGACATTAAACTTCTAAACTGAAAACTTTTAGTTTGAATCTAAACTTTGGGTAGTCTGTAGCAGGGAAACACCTTTTTTTGAGGTAGTTTTGGCTTGGTGACCTATTCTCAAGAACAGAAATTAGAGCTATCTCTTCAAGTTCTGTGAGACAGAACAGCAAATGGGAGACTGCTATGACTACTCCGTACATGTTTTATCATCTCTTGCTTCCATGTACTTCCCTGCTTTGCCTTTTCTAGTTTAAACATTTTTCAAATACAAACAAATCAAAATATAATAAAATATAAACTGCATTGGCCATGTTTCTCCCCATGCAGTGAAATTGCTTGACTTATTGACAGCATGTGGTACTAATGTCAGACTGGAATCACTGTTGAAAACATTTTTTAAATAAAAAAAACTAAATAGCTTTAAGTAGGACAGAATTATGTTAAGTGCTGACTCATGCTTCTGTCCTGCCACTATCTCACAGCCATTGGTTTTCAGTAGTTTTATGAAACGCAACTGATCGCTTCCGGTACAGCAATTTATTTCAGTTAGGCCAAAGCTTTTTTATTTACATATTAAGTTCCTAAGCTGTCCTTAAGGATTTTGATCGTGTTCCCTGCCATACTGCCTGTTTGTTGATTATTTAAAACACAGCTATTTGTAAAGTTTTGGGGTCCTGGACTTTTCCTCCTCTCTCCCCTAGGCATGTAACCATATAGAACAGGAATAGCTAATAATCTATGTGGAAATATCCCCAAAGCATACAACAAAAGCTAAACAGCCCAACGCAGTAACCTATGTCTGTATGGTATATACATCTCTTAACAAACATTGCTTATGTGTTCCTTCAGTACGTGTTCAGAAATACATTCCAATGTGACTGATATCCTGAGTAGCTAGTCTCAAGCACTAGGTAGAACTTATTTGGCAGTTTGTTATTCCTAATTAAGGAATACAGACACTTTCATAATATGAAAACAATTTGGATTTTTTGAACAACTAATTCTCTGGATCACAATTTCTTGATGGCTTGAAATGGACAGTATTCAATGTGTTTTTCAATGTATCTTTCTAGGCTGTTGTGTTTGGGATTTTAATATGTGCAAAAATGGGAATTTAAATCAAGCTAGCTGCATATAAGTTCAGGATGGACTGACTTTTGCCTCAGGTGTGAAAGTGAAGTCTGGGGGCTTTGGTACTTTGTTTGTTTTAAGCTGGGGTGCCAGCTTCTTAAATCTTAATTTAAAACCTAATTTTTGGTCATGACTTGCTGTTCTAATTTTATTCTCTGAAGATAAATTGATTTTTAAAGGGTTGATACAACCATTGAAAAATAATTAGATATAGCAAGTAATTATACTTTTTTAAACCTAAAAAGATAAACTTTTGACAATCATAGTGCTATGTCCTTCAACAGGTCCTTTATCAAGGATGACTGCTTTTGTCACATATCTGAAGTGCACAGTATTTTGTTTGCAGTTTATTTTGGTACCTGTTTTCTTTTGCTCTCTAAGTATGCTTTTAAACTCTCTGAATGCTTCCTAAATGGAAACAGAATGATGAAAGCATAGGTTTTTCTAATCAAAAGAAGCAAAGTAGTTTTTGGAAAGGGGCTATCAGCAGTTGTTCCACTGGAACTGAAAATGCATAATGAAGAAATATTATACTATCATTCATCTTTTGTTTCAAACTATTTTTCCTCAGCTTTATTTTAGGAATTCCTTAAACTTTGAGAAGATGCCAGTGTTCATGAATGTGTATATATAATATAGAATTACTAAAATAGAAGTTACTGGATTTTTTTTTAAGATAAAATGGTGCTTCAGGCTGATCAGAGGGAAAATACAAAGGAAAGAACAAGGATTAAAGTAAATTAAGAAAAATACCAATTATTTAAATTCATCTCATAAATGTTTTGACATATTCTAAATGTTATATTTGTGTGCTTTTAATCACACATAGCTAACTGATAGTAGCAGCGCTACGTGGATAACAAAGGTAATAAATATAGCTTTTCTGGGTGGTTTTTTTGCTTGTTTGTTTGACAGATATCTCCCTGCTGCTTGTAGTGGCCTTTCAGCAAACAAAAACCAGCATGAATACACTCTCAGTCCTGGCTTGGGCATCCTCTTGATCATTACTGATGCTGAGTTCCCTGACTGATCTGATCTGACTAAAAAGAATCAAATGTCAGTTCATCAGTGAAGAAAACTAGTTAAAAATACGTAAAAGATTCTAAGGAGAAAGTAGAAACCAAGCTTTATGCTACCAAAGTTTAGTTCTAAAGTCAAACAAAGGATATCAGAATACAGTGCAAGAATCTAAAGGATGCTGTGTGCTGAGCTTGGGCATCTTTGGCTGTTGTCAGGATTGATTTGATGTGTTGCACATAAAGTATATTGCACAAAGCTAGAATAAAAACAATTTTTTAGAAGACAGAAGTTGAGCTATGTAGATAAGTGCCTGGAAGGAAGGACAAGCAAGGCTTTGTGTTATGAAAAAGATGATATTGGCAAAAAAAGGTTAAAGGTCTTCAGCAAGTTGATCAGTCTTCTGAAATGTCCTGTGCGTATAAAACCTACAATGGTGCAACACCTCACTGTGCTCATTTTTAGTAGGGAATTTCTCGATTATTGATGCAATTCAAACTCCATGTCATGTCTGAGAAAACGTTAATGAAATTTCATAGTTCTTCATCAGGAACAGCAATCAAGAACAAAGTTGCTAAACAATACCACAAGGTAGGGCAGTGTGTGCTGATGACACATGCACCAAAATACCTAAATTTTGTCATTACAACCTAGCAGAAAAGTTACCATTTGATTTATTATAATCTCCTGAATCCTCAAAGCTTGAGGATGCAACTGTTGCCATTTTAAATAAAACCACAGGAGATTATGCTGTGCTTACTACTGTAGTATTCTGTGCCTTTCAACCACTGAAATAATCTTTAATGAAAGAATAATGAACATGCTTACTAGAAGGACAGCTGAAAATATTGTAGCTTGACTGTCCAGGTATCACTCCAGTCAAGTTTTTGAAAATGTGGAGAAGTACAGTAAAAACCTAGAAGTGTTCTGGGTCAGTCTGGTAAAAGTCATCAGCACTGCCAACCAGATCTTTAGAGTCTCTGCCACAAACTGGATGTTTGAGCAATCTTGTGACTATGAAACCAGTGAACAATAGTGACATTGCAGCAAGAGTCTTCTATGAAGTTGGAACTTCCGAATCAATCAAAAATGGTGCCCAGAAAGCATGTTGATTTCCTGCTTTTCTTAACTGTTTTGTTTATGGAGTAGTACCCCTTCTTGTATGTTCGGGTGGTTAAAAATCCATGTCCAATTTTGTATAGTTTGCATTGTCTCCATTTACTGAAAAATACTTAAGTTGTAGCTAATGCTGTCCAACAAACTCCTTGCCAATGATTGTGTGCTACTTACGTGGGCTGAAAGAAACATAAATTATTGCAGGCTGTCTTCATAGCTCTGCCAAGCAATTTGTCATGAATGCCATAAAAAATGTTCTGACATTTTCTTCTCAGAAAGCACATTGAACATTAACATCACCAGATGTTAATGTGGCATTGACTTAGTGGACAAATACTGCTATCGTGGTAGCAGTATTTGTTCTTGAATGCTGTGATGAAGGAAGTCATGAGGAGGAAAAAAAAGAGCTGGTGCAACTATTGTAAAATTGTAGTAGTGTCTCTAGAGTTAAATGTGTGACTTTATGCAGCAGTAGATATACTCTGCAGTTGTCGTCCTTTTTCTGTGTTGTTATAAATCAGGGAAAATTTGGATGTTACCAGATATGTCAGAATTGTATGTTCAGTAAACTTAGGAAACAGCAAGTATAGTAATAAAAGAACTGACATCTTAAAACATTGCTAAATAACTGGAATCCTGACTGTTTAAATGTTTTGATGAGGAACTATATTGTGTAAGCTTCTTTAAAACTATTTTGTGTAACTAGCTTAAACTATGGTAGCAACTTTGACAGTACACAAATTTAAAGGTATTAGTAACATAAAGGTAACTAGAAGTGTAAATGTTTCTGAGGTATGTTATGTGATGATAATTTCAGGTTGAATGCCATGACAGTCTGTTTTGCACTATAGTCTGAGAAGAAGACTGCATTCAACTGCATCACCAAATACAGGAGGCACTAAAAGAATGCGCTTGCAGTAAATATAGGAAGGAAAGGAACCGACTGTTTTCCTCCTTAGTGGAGGAGAATATGTCCACTTAAGAATTCTTGGGACACCTGGAGTGTTAGGGACAGCATATCTTGTCCATATTGACTACAGTAAGAAGTTAAGGGCAAGTGCTAAATGCTGTGAACATACCCAGCACAGTTGTTCACCTAAAGGCTTTAGCCTCTGAGAAAAGTGCCGTCACCAGCAGGTAACAGTGTGTATACAGGGCCAGACTTTATGACTGCGTAGGTGATTAAGAGATAGCAACAGTGTATGGTACTTACTTCATCCTAAAATTACCCCTTGTGTATCCTGTCACTGCCAAGTAATTGTAGTAAACAATAATGAAGCTTGGACTGCACAGATAACTGGTTGGTTGATTCAGGGTGAAGAGCTATCATGTTGATACTGCTTGATCCCAGAAAACCTCAACATAGGATCTAAAAGAGCTGCAGCTTTCTCATGGTGCTGGGGGTGGAGGTGAGGGTGAAGGTGCAATTTCAGTACCTTGCCTTAGTCCCAACTGGCTGATTGCAGTTGGGCTACGTGCCAGATGTGCCCTCCCTCAGAGCAGATACTTCATCAGCTCCAAGGCAGAGCTTGAAATTCTTGGAGTTTTCAGAGATGTTCATGCCTCTCTGAAGTTAGTACAAGTAGAGAAGAGCAAAATGTAAGGCTCAGCTTGGGTCTTTACTGCTCTCCACTCCTTTTGACTCTTTGATCTTTTATTTTAGCTCTCACCTCAAGAGATTAAACAAAACTCAACCTCTCAGCCTAATTACTTTGGTTAGATTTTGGGCCTCAATTTTTTATCTAGTTTATTTCAAATTGCCTACTGGCCCTCACACAATTTTTGAAAATGTTCTAAATATCCCTTTCACAATTTTTTTTCTGTTGCTCGTTTAGATTTAGTGAATTGATTTTCAGTTTTGTATTTTTTTCAGTTTTTTAGTGAATCAATTTTCAGTTTTATTTTCAAAGCCCATTCTGAGACTGTTTTAGCAAGAAATGAGCTCTTCTGGGTGCTGTAGATTAGAACTTCATTTATCATAATGAAAAATATTTCCATAGAGGCTACTTACTACACCAAAATGAAAAGAAGGGATCTATTTGCATTAATATAAACATTCTTATTCTATTCTCAGGCTCAAAATGAGTCCCATCAAGAGCATTCTGGTGCAGTAGCTGAAATAGTATTGGTTTGCCTCTAAAAACACCTGCTTTTATATTGCACATGCCTTTTTTATTTTTTTTTCCCCCTTTTTTGCATTTCACTGACAGATTTAATCCTTTGTTATTTGAACTTAGCCTTTATTTTTACTATTTTTACCTATTTACTTGTTTTTATGCCCCTATTTTTTTTAATTAGTCATTACTAGTGCCTGGCTTGATGTTTCTGTCTAGGATTAGTATTATACGTCGATACAACCTTGAATTCAGGAGTGATACTCTTTCTAAAGAAGAATTTTGCAGGTGTATGTTAAGACTACTTTGCATCAAGAAGCATCATACGGGGTACTGACCAGCACCATGTTTTCTTATGTCACAAAGTGGATGGTAGCAGGAGGAAGAGTATCTCTTGCTCTGTGCTAGGACATGGTCTGATTTCAACTGATGCATAAGTCATTCTTTTTTTTAAATCTTGAGTGACAAGTGCATTTGTTTTTATTATTGTCTTCAGTTGTTCTAAACATGTTCCAGTTTAGAGCCTGCCACTTTGTTATAGACTTGACTTAGAAATCCACTTGATATTGTGGTGCAAAAAGCTTTTGATGCTCTGATGTAATTCTGTTGCAACTGAGTGTGCTTTGAAAGATAAGCTGAGATGGTAATGCTGGTTGCCCCTGTTTAGTCAAAGTAACTGGAGCACCAGAGTCTCCAGGATTGTCAGGATGAGAGGAATTGAGGCTTCCAACATACTAACATGAGAAGCAGGGTGGACCCTCTTTCCAGGTATCAGCAACCTGCTGTATGCATGTCTTAGATTGCTTTGGGCAAAAGAATGGGTTTTTAGTTTCCTCAGAGGGAAGTCTTAGCTTTGTCAACAAGCTACCTTGTTGTAGCTACCTTCTTGTTTGTCAACAAACTACCACCAATGTGGTGACCTGTCAGCATGAAGTTCTTAGGTCTTATTATTAACCCTTTGTTTGCCTGAGCAGAAGGAGTTTGGGTTTTCTTTTGGGTAAGCAGTTTATGGGAATGGAGGTTAGAGCTGCTTGAAGCAAAAACTGCTGTGTTTGAAGGTGATAGATTTGAATTTAAAAAGAAAAAATCTAACTTTGCTCAAAACAGTGATATTAAGAGGAAGAAAATACTTCATTCTGCTTGATGAACAAGGATTTATAGGAAGATGGAGTGTAAGGACTATCTAAAATTTGTATTGCTGATGACACCCTTTTTTTTTTTTTCCTTTTTCACTCTTGAATTCATTTAAAGCCTATTCAAAGGAACCAAAGAACAAACTTCTTTTTAAAAAAAAATTTTAGTGAAAAGCACAATTTAAAAATACAAATCCAAAGTCACTGTCCTGTTCATCCTAGTCAATATATGTAAAGATCTGTCCTTTAAAACCAATTTGATCAAAAATCTGAGTGTCTTTTTAATTATGTTCCGAAGAAAGAGTTTGTCAGATGTTTTCCAAAGTAATGTGTGTGTATTTTAAGGACAGATCAACCACTTCTGGACTCCAGTGTGTCTGCAACTATATTTGGGTAGGAGGAAGTTGTTGATCAGAAGGAAGAAAATCAGCTGGAAAGAATTTATTTGGTGATAACATGTCTCTATTTTGACTGTTTTGCTGCTGAATAAGTTGAATTCTTCACTCAGCCAATTAGTTACTTTCAGGAGTTGTGGTTTCTGAAGTAGTTCAGTTTGTTGTTGGAAGGAAGTTGAATTTGACCCTAACAAACTAACAAACATCCTATCTTTATAAAAGATGTTAGTGTGTTACCTTGAAAGCTTTACAAGTGCATGCACGCACAGCTGTTAATCTGTTTTTTTTGTTAGTCTGAGACAGACTCATAATGTAGTAGTATGGTTCATGGGGGAGTCAGAGGGGGTATTTAGGTTGCTGAACTGTGTGATTTATTTAGGTTTATTTAAGTAATTTTCTCCAAGTGCTTTCCTCTCTGCGATTGGTTACCTGACGGTTTTAGAGCCAGTGTTCTAAAAAGCAGCACAGTGTCACTTGCAGAGGTCATCGGCTTTAGCTATGTAGTAGTATTCCAGTGATAATAAACTATGCTGTTTTAGCTGTTTTTCTGATATATTTGGCTGAATGGTCACAGTATGACTAAAGAGCAGATAGAACTGTAGTTGGTAGTAGAAAGAAGAAGAAAGTTCATTGGATAATCTGACCGGTTAGTGATTCAGGGCTAGAATTGTGCTGGAGTCTTCCCTGCTAGATAGGGAAGTTGTCATGGCAGCAAAATAAATGCTTTTCTGGAACAACTTTTTTTTAAAGAAAAGTTACCTTTCTCTTAAATAACCATGTTTGGCTAATTTTAGGAGGTATTTGCCATTTAAGATACTTGGTTACTTTAGATATGTACCACCTTAGCACACAAGTATGTGTTTGTGTGTACAGGCACATGTGCCCACCTGTTATTTTAAATTTGAGAATTTGCTTGGGAATAGAGGAAACGGGAAAGTGAGTTTTCCTGTTTTGAATAATGAACAGCACACAGGTGGCAGCGGAAGCTATCCAGTTTGGGGCAGGAACCCATTAAGTTCGAGCATGATTTTGAACGTGTAGAATCCTGTGTAACAGTAATGTTTTGAATACTTGATAATTGTGTTTTACTGCCTAATACATGACAAATCATTACTTGCTTAATTTTTAGTGCTATTCTCCTTTCTCATTAGCCATTTTAATTTTTAGAATGCTTTTTGTTTTTTAGTTAATTGATGAGCTTTGTCTCATACATCATTGTATTTCAACAAAAAGGCTATTTAGCATTTAACATTTGAAATTAAAAATACACTGTAAAAATGCAAGATAATAGATATTACTTGTATGTAAATAGTTTTAACTTGCCAATGTATGCCATTTTTACAAAAACAAATTCTTGTATGTCTTTAGGAGTTTAAAACTTGGCAGTGCTCAGTGCCTTTATTTATTGTAGAAAGCTGCAAGTGATTTTGCTATTACTCTAGTAAATTTGCAAAATAATAGTCTTGGGTGTATTTTATTTCTGCAACTACAAACAAGTTGCAAAAAAGCAACAAAACCAAATGTTACTTTCAGTTATATCTTCAGTGCCTGAAGTACATAGTATAATACAGTTTTTAACACCTTAAAGCATGTGCATTTCTCTTGCATTTGCAGAGTGCTTTCTGCTAGAACAATGTCTGGCTTAAATGGCTGTGTTAGATTTATCTAACTGTTTAGTGACTCTAAAGGTATGTCGGGTAACATTTGCTTATGTGAATGTGTAAGTTTGCAGACCATATGGAAGTTGCTGGTATATAAGCTGTTCTGGAAATCCTTTTCAGAATGCAAGGTGAAAAAAAAGATTTCTGTGGGTTTAGTCATATCCCAGTGAAAATGCAGTTAATGTTAGTTCATGCAGAAACGCGACACTACTTTCTCAACTACTGTACTTCATGAAACTATAACAGAAGTTCAAAATTGCCAAAGGAGCAGTATTATATCCTGACTTCCATCCTGAATCTTGTCCTCGTCTGAAAAGCACAAGTGTGCTTTTTTTTCCCCTGTTCCTTATTGTATGTGTGCACTTACAGGAAATACCATGCTCTCCTTTTCAATAAAAGTGCTAAGGTGTATTTTCAGATGTGCACTCTTCTGTTTGCAAATCTTAGTTTTCCGCAGTAATTTAAAGTCCTATAGAAAGAGTTTGAATGCTTGCAGTAAAATTTTTGGTTAAATAGGCTGCTCTTAATGTTAGCTCACTCAGATTCTTTATTTTTTTTTTAACAAAGAACATCTCAGTCATTCATATGAAAAACAGTTAACTATTGTCTATTTCCAGTCTGCTTTTCCTAGTTCATAAAAGGAATGAGGAAAGCAGTTTCGCAAGTTCTGCAGACCTTTGTTAATTTGTATTTTGTTCAGTTTCTGTGCATGTGCGTGTGTGAGAGAGAGAGAGAGAGACCACTGTCAAGTGTAGTTTAGGAAACGCAGCAATACAGACTCTGCAAGCCTGTAGGTGGGAAACATTTTTCTGATTATTGAATTTGTTCTTCTAGAGGTACAGTGATAATCCAGTGAGGAATAGTGCAATAAAAGCAACCTGCTCTGATAGGAGTAAACTGTCACAAATTCTTCCTGTGTGTGTTGGAAGCAGTTGAAGTTTCCGAAATGCTCTAGCAGCTACCATGATAAGAACCACTCCTTTAACTTCATATTACATCAAAGCCGTAAATGCCCTTTTCAAGGTTAAGACTCTGGTAGTGAAGCAGAGTGCAGATAGGCAGTGAAAGGTGCACCTGCTGTAAAGGGAAAGGTCTTGATCCCTTTGAAGTGGGAGTTAGATAGGAAATGCCTTGGAGATATGGACCTCTCAGGCAAACTGAGAGTCACTGAGGAAATACAGTATTTGAAAAATATCTCTTCAAGGGGTGGGTAGTTGGCTAGTGCGTATAACAGAATGATCTGTTGCTACCTAAGAAGGGTTATGGATCATGAGCCACTGAAAAAAATGAAAAAATGAAGAATGGATAGCTGTAAGTTGAGGATGAGGATTAAAGCAATAAATTTAAAAACTTAATTTGCTTAATTTCTGTAACAAAAAAAAAACTTTTTAGAAGATTCTCCCATAACAAGTTAAATTCTAATTGTTTTCTTTTTTTATAGGTTTCAAACAAAAAGTCAAACAGTACTCCTCCCCCAGCACAGCTATCTAAAATCAAAGTACCAGCACCACAGACAGTACTGAAGAAGGAAAAGCGTCAAAGTTCTTCAAGGTTTAATGTGAGCAATAACAGGGAGCTTCAAAAACTGCCAGCTTTAAAAGGTATGTCTTTTTAATTAGAAGGACTCTTGTACGTGATCTTGTGCATGAGATAGAAGCATCTCAACTGTGGTGGTACTTCTATCTGAAAAGTATATATATGTGTGTGTATGTGTGTGTATATATCTATGCGTATTAAAAGTATGAACACAAATTTGCCCGTGATACCATACCGGTATGTCCCCTTCACCCCTTTTTTTTCTTCTTCTTTCACTCTTTATATGAGAATTTCTAGTGCGTTGCCTTCTTAGCAATCCATGTACTTATAGAATTTGTGTCTTTAGTGTTTATGGGAAGGGAAGTTTGCTCATTTCCCAGAAAAGCAGAATATTTGGTCTCTATATGGAAAGTAAGTAGCCAAGCGTCTAAAGGCTTAGCATTCAGAGAAACCTTGAAGATGGATTGTGTGTTGTCCTTTGCCATGAAATATCAATCACCTCTCTTCAAATGCTGAAAGCCTACACAGTTTGTTTGTGCTAAGATATCTCCTGACATTGAGAGATAAATATAGTGTATTGTTATTTATTGGTCTGGATTTTCTGGGTATGGGTCAACCAAGGTAGTACCTTTTAGATGAAAATGAGTTCTTTTCCTTTATTAATTTTAAGACTTTGTGATCTTCTAATTGGTTATTTGTGAAGAAAAGATAAGCCTTCTCATATTAGCATAACTTTCTTATATTCTTTTTACCAGTATCTCTATTGTGTTAGTTATATGCTGGCATAGTGTATTTATGGTAGCTTTTAGTGTTGGATCAGATTTTTCCAGGTGTGGTATTCAGATGTACTATCTACTGATTATGAGAGCACCTGATTTGCTCATAATCAAAAAAAAAAAAAAGCCCACACTCCTAAAAATGTATGAGGCATGCTTTCAGACTATTTTCATAGTTAAAAGCAGCATATTTGGATGTCAAGGAATGTTAGGACTCTTGCATTATATTTGTCTTTCATCCCTCATGACTTAAATTCCACCTGCTACAATCACGGAGAATACTGTTGGTCAGTCACATTTTTGTCCTAATATGCATGTTATATACATAGATATACAACTTGATATGCATTCAGTGTGTTGTGTGAAGCTTGAATTTTTCCTTTTTGGGGAGTCAAAAAAGTGTAGTTTACTGTTTGAATCTGGACGAGAGTTAAAGTGAACTGGCAGACAGTAATTCAAAAGACTGGGATGCATAAGGCAAGTTTGATTTAAGAGTTGAAAGGAATGCATCATTCTCAAGTTAGCTATGTGTAACCAGTTTCCAACTTCCAATCTCCAATTACTGATAGTGGGGAGCTATATATAAATGGCTACAGTAACTAGGAAACTTTTCTTTTATCTCCAGGAGGCAAGGAGGTTTTGCATTTTCATTAAATGTTGGCTGGTGTTGTGTGGTGTGATGTACCTCGTGTGAAGCTCATACTTTATAAACACAGTTGTAGAGTGAAGCTATTTTCTTCTACTCTTAAGTTCTGTGTTAGAACAATGTAACCTGCAGGCTTTATGGGACCTGGAGCATGGCTAAAGTAATCACCTTGTAGTCAGTGTATGCCTTGAAATATTGGCGTGAGGGAGAAACCAAAATGGTTCTTGACAAGTTTTTTTTTTTATTATTATTATTTAAGAAAATTCTGACTTTTGCTCTGAAACAAAGCAAGTCTTTTGGTCTTACTGTTCAGTCTTTTCCTAGGCATTACACAGAAGTACTGATAAGTTCTGGAAGTTTTCAGTTTGGTATGATTTATATTCATCAAAGCACCTTCTTGTAAACCGTCAATTTTTTCAGGAAATAGTGGAACAGAATACCTCAAATGATGCAAAAAGAAAAGGAAATAAATTGTGTGTTAAGAGACTGTAAGAGCAGAGATAAACATAGAAAAGAGAAGTCTGTGATTCGGGATTGGTTGACACACAGAGATCTGTGTATTAACAAAGTTACAAGCTGGTAAAGCATCCTGCAGCACGCTGCAAGCAACCCAATCTAGTTCAAGTAAAATAGATAGCTCCTGTGACCATAGGTAGTTCAGATAATATCTCTGGGAAATTGCTTTCATGGCTGTGTTCTAAGATGTTGAAGCTCTTGAAAAACTGTTAACTATTTTCATGGAAAAAAAGAAATCTTAACAAACTTGTTTTAATTTCTCCTTATCCATTTGTCCTTACTGGCTCCCTTTGCAGTACAGATGATTTGTTTTTGAGAAGTTAATTTTGTTTTCAGCTCTTTGTTGAGAGGAGAAAGAAGAGGAACCTTGCTAACCTAAAGTTGGTTTTGGTTGGTTGATTTAGGGGTGAGCAGTGATTTGTCTTCTGTAAAAGTTCCTGGTAATAGTTTTGTTATATAAAGTATAAATGACAAGGAGTGCTTCTGCCTTCAGACTACCTTTTTTTTTTCCCTTCCCCTCTTGAGAGGATATATTGAAATTGTTTCAAGATATCAGTGTTCTGTATAAGGGAAAAAGTATGCATGTTCAATATGAATATTTCATAAGCTTATAAAACAAACATATGTGAGCTTGTGTTTACTTGTCCACTGACACACTGATATAGTTTGAAGTCTTTGCAACTGCCTAGTTATTTGCAAGAAACTTGTTATGGACAAGTTAACCGTTAACTAGGAAATGATTCCGTAGTATTGTGATTATAACTTGCTGTGCTGTGTGCTGGAATTAACCATGTTTGTTTCTGGTGATATCACATGGCTCCCCTACATATATTGAGGGTTCCCTCTCAGAACTTCTGATATTCAAGTGCATTATATACTGGATAAAGCTCCTGAGTTTGCATATGTGATGTATACATGCTAATCATTTAGCTATGGTAATTTAGTTTGGAGAGAAACACATAAGAAGTGAGACTAGAAGGAAATTTTTGCAAGAACTGTCTTGATATGTTATGAATTGCTTGAATGCTACTTGCACACATGACTGGTTGCAATAATATGTTTTCATTTGAACTCTCATGGCAAACTGTTAGTAACCAGAGTCAATTGTTATTAAATATTTTAGAGACTTGATCTGCCTAATTTGGGTTTTTAATGCTGAGTGAAGGGAAAGATACATTTTATTTTGGTATGAGGTAATGGCATTTAATTCCAAAATTAGATTTTCTTTTTCTTTTAATACATGTTAAGAACTGTCATTAGTTTGTAAGTTATATAAACTTAGTTTGCTATGTAAAGCTATTCGGAGATCAAACCTAATTTTTTCTTTTTTTCTCTAGCATTTATTTTTCAGTCATATTTTCAAATAGTTTTTCCTCTGATTTTACTTGGATTATAGTTATCCCTTACCAAATGAGAGCCATGTGTCAGTGTTTGCCTCAGTGAGACAGCACCTTTGCGTTACTCTTCTTGCTGTTTAATTTGCCAGCAGCATCATTGGCCAAGATTAAAAAAAGAGACTGCCAGCAGTGTGGCGTTTCATAAACAGTTAATTGCCAACCTAAGTGTTGGTGCACGTTTGCTTCTGTTCAAGACTATTAAAGACTAAAGAAAACTAAAACAAAAGGATAAAGCCCACTCTATTAAAAATGCTTATCAGAATTTGGAATTTTAGTGATACTTGCTTTGGAGATAACTGTTCTTTGGCATGGTGCAATCTCTCTGGATTATATTGGTCTAGCTTGCTCCCTTGTTCATTATGTACGTTTGTTTTGTATGCTACAAGGAATTTTTGATAATGCAAATAGGTCAGTGTGCTCATATTTGTATGAATTATTTTGCAGGGATATGCTTATTTCAGTAAACTGTATAAATGTGTAGTGTTTGGAAAGCGCTGTTGTATGGAGAGTGAGATAAAGTATGTGGTTGGAATCCTTATGATATGCAAGAGTGTTGCAATAGCATTTCTTAATACTGAGATTTTCTGATTGGGATACACGATTTTATACACTGTCAAATGCAATTATTTCAGATGTCTAACCTGCGAGTGATGATTCATTGAAAGATAATGTTCTCTTTCAGTCCTAGAATAACATATTTTAGAAAAGGTCAGTGCTCCTTGATATTGTTCTGAAATACTCCTGAATTTCACAACCAACATGCGTCAGTCATACATATGTAAATTTGGGTATGATTCAAAATGAGCTTTTTATAAGCATTTCTCTATTTGCTTTTTCCTTTCTGTCTCTCCCTCCCCAAGCTTGACGGGAATCTGTTTATAGCCTTACAGATAACTCCTATAATAGCAAAACATTGAGGTTTATTTCGTTTTGTTTTGTTTTTGGTTTGTTATTAGATAGTAAACATTTTATGTATTCTTAAAGAGCGTGTTTGTATTTCAGCTTAAATTTTCAAATACCATCCCAGTTTGCTTGCAGAACTGCTATTTACATCTCTTTTAATTTCTGATCTTGAAAATGTAGATACATTTTTCCAATAAAAGTATGTATTAAGGTAGGAAGAAATGAGATGAGCTGACAGATGGGCTATCTAGGCTAACTTCTCAGTAGTGAGAAATACAGAATATTGTGATATTTTCTTGGTACAGATTTTCATGTATTTCATGGTKTKTTTTTTTTTTTTTTTTTAAATTATTACCTTCTAGTATTACTTACCAGTGAAGATGCCTTGCTTAATTCCTTGGTTAGTTATTTTTATGTTTAAATGATGCTTTAAATCATAAATACTTTAAAAAATGACATGTCAAAGGATGCTGTTTTTATGAGCACATTCTGCATATTGCATGTGTAGTTTCACTTCAGAGACTTTAGAGTCCTGCCAAATTCTGAGTCTGTTTTGTGCAAGAGGATAACTTTAGGATGATGTCTCAACTTGTCTGCCTTCGATATAGGAGTCAGATAGGGAGGGAGAGAGAGGTATTATTAAAGCTTTCCAAATGTTTTAAGTCATAAATAGCTATCTAGGAGACTACTCAGTTTTTATCCTCTATAAAAAGACAGTCTGATAGATCAAGATTGAAGAAGAGGTCATTACAGTTTAAGATTCTGATACTTTAGGCCAAGTATTTGTTGGTAAAACTGCTGTAACTGTGAGGAAGGAGGAAAAAGTGAGAATTTCTGAAGAGTTCAGAAACAGAAGACTTGTATTATTCTCAACTGTAGAGGTAGTCAAACAAAACTTACTGTCAAGGTAATTTAAAAAGCATATTTATAAGAAAGCTAAAATATAGTTTCTTCTGTGCTATAAAGCAATTCAACCACTTGTGTTTATAATTTCCACAAACTCATATCAAGATAAGGTCAAACTTGAACAATGGTATTACCTGGTATTTTTTAACTACCATCCATTTTCTTGAAATGAAGGGATCCGATTATATTATGCATATGCAGTGAGTCTATGGAAACAGTAGAGACAAAAGACATGTTTGAGAAGCATTTTTCATCTGGGCTATTGAGATTGGATAGTTAAATGGCACCTGTGTCATAGAAACCTATTCCTGCTAGTTTTAAATTAGGGAGAGAACAAAAGTGCACTGCTTAAGCCATTCTAGTTTAATCACACTTCTTATGTGCATGCTTAGTAATTAAGGAATTGCGTTCAGCTATGAGTTGGTAGCTTTGCCTTTTAGCTAGAAATATTTTATATGAAGTAAGATGGTACATTATACTGGTTAATGTTACTGTAAAAGATAAATTTGCTTTAAGAGGTAGTACATCTAAATAGCAAAACAATGAGGCAAAACAATTTAATTCTCATGAAAAGCATTGATAAATACAGTTCAGTGAAACAGTAGATGTTTTTCTTCCTGGTATATGAACCATATTGGATTACCTCAGCATGCTAAGCAGTATCCTTCTGGTCCTGGCTGTGTTCATACTCTGATAACATTTTGGCAATCCTGCTTGGAGATTTATTTTTTGCTATTTGAATTGAGTAACTTCATATTTTTCAACTTTGATCTTTGCTATCTTAGTATTGTATAAACACTGCAAATATTGCTGTATTTACATTTCCTTTTAATGTCTAGCTAAATTATTGAAATAAACGTGTGTTGTAAACATAGAATGGCATGAAACAAAATCTGGCAATTCTGTAGTGTTTATACTGGGGGGTGGGGAAAGAAAAAGCTCCATCAAGTCACTTAATATTAAAATATTTTAGCAATTATCTACTCTGAGATATTTTGTAACATGTTAAGAAGTAAGAAATATGACACTTTGAGGGTAAATAACCACTCCAGAAAGTAATCAGGGGAAATATTGTTCTTGAGAAATATATGTGAATTTCTTTAGCTAGCTTTACATGAAATCATAGGTTTGGATAAATGAGCCATTTTTCATTTCAACTGTCCTATCAAACACCTACTCATTAGTCAGCAGCTGAAAGTGTTAGGAGAATGCTCTACATCTGTCACTGGCAGCATTTCCTACCAAACTTGTTTGCACTGAAGCTTGGATAGAATCCATAAAAACAGGCTTTAAAATGTGATATTGTCTAAGTTTCTAGGTTTTACCCTGTCTGTTCAGAGTTTAGGTCTCTCTTAGAAGACCTTGTTACTATACCCTTACAGAGAGAGCAGTTCATTCCTTTGCATTGGCCTTTGGGGTTTTTTTGTGTTTTTTTTTTGCCATTGCAGTGTACTTCTCCTTTCAATAAACTTCAATAAACCTTTATTAAGCAAACACTAAATGCACTATTTACACATCAAAATACAAATGAGTGTTTGCTAGATAACTAGTATGCTCTCAAGTTTCATTTAATAAATTAAATGTTTGTGTTTTGTTTCTTGCAATTGACTTCTGTGACCTACGTGATAAGGCAATTGTTTGCCGATTCTACTTTAAATTACTGCACTAGAAGTAGTAAGTGCTATCAGTTTTGTAACATGTGAGGTACAATACCTGCTCTTCGGAACTCTTTAAGGTGGAGGGATGACAGTCCTTTCCTGCTTCGTTATCCAGTTAGAGTATGGAATTACACCTTTTGTTCCCTTGGCATTCAGATTAGGGAAATAAAAACAATGCAGAAAGAGCCCTCACTTGTGCTAAGAGATAAATGACTTTGTCCAAGGATTCCTCATGTGGACAGAAATTCACACGAGTTTAATTATCCTCTGTCATGTTGACTTTCTCACTTGTAGTTAGTATAACTTTTGATTCCCTTGCAACAGAAGTGTCTTCAAGCATTTATTCAAGCACCCTTTTCTGCCTCCTACTGATATTCATTAGCTTCTTATATTTAGTTATCTTATAAGTTATCGTTTCTCTCCCCATTAGTAAATCAATTCATAACAACTTCTTTCTTTGTGCTTTTTTTCCCAAATTATATTGTTCAAAGTAATTCAGCTTCATTAAATATTTTCGTGTGGTGACAAAGCAAATCTTTTAAGGCTGAGACAAAGTGAGCTAGCTAGCAGATTGATCCTTTTGATCTATAAAAATGTTAAGAAGACACCAGATTTTGCAAAGGAGAGAAAGAGATTCAGGTTTTGTAACTCCCTTAAGTGCTCCATAAGAAACAAAGCAGGAATATAGTGAATTAGGACTGTTTAAACCAGTTTTGTGGTAATTGGCCTTTGTCGTGGAGTCCTCCTACAAAGAGGAAGAAATATGGCCAGGATATGGGTTATTTCACAAGAGAAAAGTTATTTGAATGTGACTTAGTGCTGCCTCAGTGCTACTGCTTGCCCTGCAAATGTTATTATGTTTACTCTTCAGAGGAGGACTCTGTGTGTAGGTGATGACTTAAAGCACCATTGAAATTTTGCAAATGAATGTCTGACTACTCAGCCCGTGCTTTATCATGCCTAGGATAGGAAACCCACTGTCGCTGTTGCATTCCAGTATAGGAGTTGCAAGTCCTCATACTTGTTTCAATTTTTGCAGAATCTGAAAGAGAGAAGCAGCAGTTCAGCATTAGAGGAGAGACACAAGTGAAGATGAGGGGAGGATGTTATAGAACAGCTGCCTTTTAAAGATGTGGTTACTAGATAAACCAGAGCTTTAAGCACGGTTATAGTTTCATCACACTGAAGTTTTTTGTAGAACAGTTTACTTCTAATGTGCAATAGAAATGTTTTTTAAAAAGACTGTTTATGGAAAAAAATGTGTATATGTTATTTAAAAAAAGACCTGTTTGGTTTTTTTTCTTCCTTAATCATTCAAGATTTTGTGGTCTGGTAGAGTGTTTTGCTTGTTGAAGTCAAGCACTTCTGTTCTTAAAATCTAATTTTATTAAAATGTAAATCTCTGATAGTCCTTGTTTTGTAAGACTAAAACTTCATATCTTAAGGACATAAGATATGTCCTTAAAATGTGTAAGTACTAAATACTGGATACAAAATAATACTAGATATTTGAGGGGGAAAAAAACCAAAAAGATATTTTTGAGAATCTCATTAAGTAAAACTCCTGTTTTGCGTAGGCTGGAAAGACAAGTGATTTGTATCTCTATTACTATCTACTTTAAAAAGGGGATTTAAATAGGTATTAGCAGCTCACCTAGTCTGTTTTGCTGTGCTAAAAAAGCAGGACCAACTACGTTTGTATCATTTGTTTTTGTCCTTTTAATTATTGGATAGATAATTTGCAGTATTTTGTTTCAGTGCTTATTTGAGAGTTTCATTTAGTATCTGAATCTTCCTTGCTGCAGCATAGATTTAATGTCCATAGTGAATATAGAAAAGCTAATTTCCTTATTTTCTACTAAAAATACTTGGATACCCTCAGTATAGTCTTCTCTACACAAGAAACACCAAAGCACATTGTAGGTTTTCTGCAGCTTTTATTTTCTGGCTTTTGTTTGTTTCCTGTCAAATAAGTAATATTTTCTAGATTAGTCTCATCTTTGGGCTGTCATCCATCTTTGCATCCTTCTGTAGTATTTCCCTCCTGTGCTTGAGTTGGTCTTACTCCTTCATCCCATTCAGTGATTCCCAGTGCAGCTGTAACTTACCATTTACAGTGTATCGCTGTAGCATGGTACCATTCCCAGCCAGGTACACGCAGGCCCCCTCATTTGCCTGTGCTCCAGATTTTCATAAGCAAATTATGTAATTTAAAAGTCTCTTCCTTGTCTTTTAACACCTTTCTTGAGAAGAGATGCATTAGGACTGTGTCTGTAGATTAAGTAATTTAAATATTCATAGGTACCAGCAGTATTTGGGGGGCAAGCACAGAGGTGGAGAAGGTGCCTGTTGCACCAGCTCTGTGAACCTCCCTCGCAGAAGGGCAGCGCTCCTTCAAATAGCTGCTAGCAAGAAGACATTGCCAAGCCTCTTATAAGAAAGGAAACATTCCCTACAGTTTTGCTATGAATGCCTTAACTTCAGTAAAAGGTTTGCAAAAGAACATTTTTTTAACTTTTTTTTTGTTTTTCTGGGATATGCAACAACAAAAGAAGTCTTTTGTATGCTTACATACAGTGATGTATTGCTTCTTAGTGCTGCAGTATTTTTATATTTATATTGCCTTTCTAAAAAGGAAAACCTGAGGTTTTAAACCATCCAAATTTAACACTAAACTTAAGACAGCCTCGTTTTAGCTTGAATTACTGTTGGGGGAGCTTTAAAATATCAAACTTAATGAACTTTCCTATGTGCTACTCCTTGCTAATATGTGGTTCATATATTTTATGTTTATATATATATATATATGACATTCAACAGTTTAACTCGCACTTCATGCTGACTTCGGTATTTCTTGCAAAGAGCTATTTTTACACGAGCCACCTTTTAACGTGACTTGTGTAAATTAGCCCTGTCGGGGGCGTTAATGCGAGCGGTCCTCGCTGCTGCTGTGACTTCATATTCGGTGCTTCTCGGCAGTTTTACTGAACGACACCTCCCGCAGGGCCCTTTTCAGGAGCAGATCCACGCGCTGCTTCTCGCAGGTGCGCGCTGAGCCGTCGTGAGCCGGGGGGATAAAGAGCAAAAAGTAAAACATTAATCCGGATTAATATAGAAAAGGTGATGACTGAAAGGCCGGGGCTCGCCCTGGGGGCTGCCGTGGGCGCGGGGCGGGGGCGCGCGCGGGGCCGCGCCTCCTTTGCGGCTTCCTCGGTGTCATTTGAAGCGGCGGGCGGCAGCCAATGGGGCCCGCACGGCCCGCTGACGTCACGCGCAGCCCGGTCCCTCCAGCTGCGGAGCGCTTCGCGTTCTGCCTTTTTTTAAACTAAAATGGAGGCCGGGTGCCCGCCGTGAGGAATGCGCTGCCCGCCCTGCCGGAGCCTCGATGTTGACATGTAACAGAGCCGGCGGCAGGATGGTGGTTGACGCTGCTAGTTCCAACGGGCCCTTCCAGCCCGTTGCCCTCTTGCACATCAGAGGTGAGTTATTGTGTTTCGGGAACCGCTGCCCTCTTGCCCGGGCTACTAAATGGCTATTGTGGCCCTGGGATAAGGGCAGAGGGAAGTAGCACCGTCCGTTTCGCTTTGCTGCAGGCTCAGTGAAATAGGGGGAATGTAGGAGCCGGTTCGCTGCGAGCGGCGCCGTGGGAGACGGGAGGCTTCTCAGAGGCATTACATAGTTAAAAGCAGGTTTTGCTGCTTTCTGCTGTGCCTCTCCCATCCCCCCTCCGAGCAGCGCTGATGTCAAAGGATGTGAAGTCACTACCCCAGAAAGGTACTGAGTGGGGGGGAGGGAAGAGCCAAGTTATCCCTATGCTCTTCCCATGGAATAAGGGCACCCATTCGGTGCTGTTCAGAGGCAGGGTTTAACTGGGGCTCCTTTAAAACTGCTCCGGGAGATCCTGAAAGGATTGAGAGTCTTGGAGGCGGGGAAGAGATGTGGCAGTTATTATGAGCTTACCCTTTATGTATTCAGGAGGCTTTTCCTAGAAGAAACGGGATTCTCCTTTAACAAGCCAGATCTTATGTGACAATTGACCAATGCAGTTTTGAATCTTAAATTTCTTCACAGAATATGTTCTCCTGCATTCAGAGAATTAGCACATTGCAGATCTGCACTTTAGTTCATCAGGAAGATGTGTTAGTGCAGTACTTTGACATCATACTATGAATATGTTCACCCTTTGCTTTCTTTTCTTGCAGTTAGTAAAATCTAGCAGTGAAGTGTGTTTTTTTTCTCTCCTTTTCTTATGTTTTTAAAGGATAAACAAGTTTATTAACTGACCAAAGCATTTTTTAAAATGTTGTCCATCCATGTTTTTTTTATAACTTTTTATGCAACCAGAGCGTGTGTTAGATGGGATCAGCACACCTTGAACAATGGCATTCGTATCATGCAGCACAGCTGATACCCAGCCTCATTACCTTTGTGGCTCCGCTTTCACTGACGTAAGCTAGATGCTCACAGGGAAAAGAATATTTCCTCATGGAAAATGCTCTGAAAACATTGAAAATACCTTGCCTTGGAAATTTAAAGAAACATATATTGTACAGAAGGTTGCTCTTTGGCAGGAGCACTAATCTTCAGTGAATTAAGAAATTAGAATTTCTCTCTGCCTTTTACGAGAGCAGCATCCTCATCTATTGAAGTGAGACTAGATGTATTCTAGAAGACTCTAATTTTGATCTGCGTGGGGAGGTGGAGGGAGAATGCGATAAAATTTCTTTGAGTTACAATAAGGAATCTGCTTGTTGTCAAGGGAATATAAACGTAGCTGCCTGACAGGTCTCAGACATGCAGACAGGCCTTAGTAGCTTTTCTCAATGTGCAGATCATGCCAAATTATCTTATTTCTCTGACATGCTGCCATTTAAAAGACTAGAATCATCATGGTTTAGGTACAGGTTGGTTTTAGGTTAAACAAATGAAGGTTGGAAGCAGAATTGCAAAATAGTATGTGTGATCCTTAATAGTTCTTTGTCTTAATATGAGAATAATTTCACAGACTTGTAATCCGTGTTGTTGTGCAATTCAAACACGTAGTTGTAGAAAATACATTTAATAAACTATTATGAAATTTACTTTTTCTAAGCCCTAATAATTTACCCATTGAGTGGAGGTTGGGGTGTGTGTGCTTTTTTTGTTTGTTGGTTTGTTTGGGGGATATTTTGTTGTTGTTATTTGGTGTTTGTTCTGTAGTGGAGTTCCAGGAGCTTCTTGTAAATGATTATATAATAACCAGAAGGTGGTTTTGCGTTTCAAGTGGTAGGAAATCAAATGGAGGTCTCTGGCATGACAGCACAAAGAAGGTCCTTGACATTGAGAGTGGACGTGTATCTCTTCCTCTCTTCCATACACATGTGCAGAAGTTGGTGCTTTTTCTTTTTTTTCTTTTGAATTTTTTTCAATAATTTTTCTTTGAATACTTCATCTCATTAGCTGTAGTGTCACTACTACTAGTGATTTGCCTCCAAAGTGAAGTTTACGAGGACAATATATATGAATTTTCTTTCAAAATTAACAGCAATGAGTATGAACTGGTAAATTTGAAGCCTAATAACAAATGCTTAGTACTTGTTCCAGTCAGTGTTGCTTTTCAGTTATCCCGTGAATGGTTGGGAATCAGGCTGTCAAAGTTCTGAAATAAAAATTGCAATCTTGGTTTTAACTCTGAAATACATTCTATACCTGTTTTGTATGGAATAGGCAAAGTCTGCAGAAACTGAAAAAAAATCTCCTTGTCTGACGCAGTTTGGAAGTTTTCTCCCTTTCTATAGTTCTGTAGACAGCTGGTGTTTGTTTGTTTGTTTTTTTTTTTTTTTTTTTTTTTTTTTTTTTTTTTTTGTGCTATTTATTACTTTGCCAAAGTTGTTGCAAAAGTGGACACAGATGAATTTTAAACCTGGTGTTCTGAGTGCTGGGAGCAGGAAATAAAAGATTTGTTAAAATGTGGTGGCTATTGCCATTACTCCTATCTACCTGAACACCAGTATGGGGTGGTGTTTGTAGGAGCAGAGGTGGCTCGTCCTCCAGCAGCTCCTTTGGCTGCTAATGATCTAATCCAGCCAGCTGTGATAAGGTGTAGCTGTGTAAACTCAAACTGGGCTCCTTGGAGAAGAGTTGTGTGGATCAAACTTGGGAGTGATCCCCTCTTGCACTTGTGAGTTGTCTTTAAGCTCAAGCCTTTGCTTGTAGTCATTGCCTGCGCTAAGCTGCAGCCTTGTCTGTGTGAGGCCTTGTACCTGACTGCTCTGGATCCCAGCCTGCTGACTTGACTTTTTGGGTCGACCTGTCTCTTCACTGCAGACTTATTCAGCAGTCACTGGCCTGTTGGCTGACCCTGGTTGCTGTCAGTAGCTCTTTTCTCCTCTGCTTGTGCCACTGCTGTGGGACTGTGCCCTTTGTCACAATCAGGCTCCTGGCAGTGATTCAAGAAACCAGGTCTGCAGAAGATGACTTTGGACCCATTGTTGGAAAACATCGGGCACCAAAAGAGCCCACAATGAAGACAGGAGGCATAGGACTTAAACAAGTAACCTACGGTTACCTACAGTTACTTGTTTATACTGGAAACACTAGAGTAGTTAGTGCTAGGCCTAATAGGAAAGTAAAGCCTTTGATTGTCCCAACTGCAACAAGTTTTCCAGATTTGAATTGTTGCTGCATTAATCTTTTCTAGAGTACCAGTGCAATGTATAAAGATGAGCTGAATGGCTTGTTATTAAGTTGTCGTGTGTTGGATCAACCCAAAGCTTCCAAGAAAGTTAGGGTTTCAGCTTGAGCAGCCGTTATGGCCTTGGAGTAACTGCTCTGGCTTATCGCTTGTGTACAGACTCCAGCTTGCAGTTGATTACGAAAGAAATCACCTATCTGAAGCAACTAGTTGTGAGATATCTGCTTAGAGCAGATTCCTTAGGATCTTCCTATATAGACAGGTCACTAATTTTAAAGATGATAATAGGATAGCACAGAGGAGAGGATTATTAAGGACTTTGAATATAAGATTTTACAGCAGGATGGTGTTTTTGAGGTGTTTCTTTCTCCTTGTGGAGCTCTTCCAAAGGCTGAAGTCTTAGGGATGGCAGTGCACTCAGAACTCTGACAAGATGATGCAAATGAGTTAGGTTGGACCTGGAAGAAGATATGAGAACCTTTTGGTTTCCATCTCAGTTCTTTGAGTGAAAAATCAGCTGCAAAAGCAGCATGGATTAGGCGAAAGTAAACATTTATCATGGCGTTTTGAGCAGAATATTGGCAACAGCAGTTCTGCATTGGCAGAATTAGTGGGGTATAGAAGTTACTTTAGTGGCTTAATTGCTGACTGTCTGGAATTGGTAATGTCTGTTCATGCTTTTCAGACTTTATTCTCAAGACGTTTTGCAAGACATACTGAAAGTTGTGTGGGAAGGAGGATGAGAACACCCTGATACTGTGTTAATGCTTCCTGCAGCCCCATAGCATAGCTTTTCAAAATACCTCCCTGTCCTGGCTTCCCTCCTACCTTCCAAGGTAGCAGCAGATTTTGTCAGACCTGGCTCTCTGTGATTTTAAAGTAATTTTAGATTTTGTGAAAAGGTGTCCTGAGTCTTTCCCAAAAAGATATTAGTAGCATTAATGTTAATTTTGTAACATAATGTTAACTTTCAATTCTTTCTGTGCTGCCCGTATGAATTAATCTTAAGTGGTTCATGTTTCCTGTCCATGTAGTGCTTTTCTATGGGGTATAAGCAAAAGTGTCAGTGGTAATATCGTTTTTGTGATGTTGGTATCTGAGTATTTGTCTAGAAATATGAATTTCTGATAAAAGATTATTTTTTGTGGTGTTTAATGCTGTTCCA
This sequence comes from Eudromia elegans, assembly GCA_003342815.1. NCBI lineage: Eukaryota > Metazoa > Chordata > Aves > Tinamiformes > Tinamidae > Eudromia > Eudromia elegans. The sequence continues at coordinate 2,456,929 of PTEX01000006.1, read as the reverse complement.
CTGTGTTAGGCACTAGGTACTTTACATCCAGCACCCTCAGTGGTATGTTCTCGGCTACCTTTGTACTATGGATCTGGATGCAAAGGGTTTTCAAATCTATACAGTGCTGGCAGGTTCTTAAAACAACCAGATGCTATCTAGCTGATCTTGCTAGGTGCATTTTCACTGGCTTTGTATTTTCGTACTTTGCTTTGAAGTGGTCAAGTTCCTCAATAAATACAAGAATAATAAATATAGGAATAGAGGCAATAAATATAGGAAACGACTTCCAAAAGACTGAGCAACCTTAGTGCATTGAAACCTGAACTGTGCAATTTACTTTCTAAACAAGAAAAGCATGACACTTTCATTTTAAAAAAGAATTCAGCGAATATTTCTGTCTTGAAAATAATTGACATTTACATATATTAAGCCATACTTGCTAAAAGTCATGAAGATGTCAGGATTTTTTTTTTATTGCAGTTAAGTAAAAGGGAAGCTCACAGTTCAGAAATAACAGCCCAGTTCATCAGGCCAAAGAGCAACCATCAACCTCCTAATTTGCAAAAGGAGACTTGGAGAACTGAGTTTGTTCAGCTTGAAGAAGAGAAGGCTCAGGGAAGATACTGCTGCTGTCTTGAACTAGCTGATAGGACGGTGTAGAGAACAGAGTCAGACTGTCCTCATTGGTGCCCGGTGATGGAATGAGAGGTGACAGGTACAAGTTGCAACACAGGAAATGGCGCTTCTCTACAAGGGAAAACTTTTCCACTGTAAAAGTGGTTAAATGCTCAAACAAACTGCCAAGAAGAGATGCCAAGTCTCTGTGCTTGGAGATGCGCAGAACTTGCCTGGACAGTGCTCTGAGCAGCTGAGGCTGTCCCCTGCTTCCAGTGGAGGATCGCATCAGGACTTACCTTCTGAAGAAGATTCTTTTGTGATTCTTGTTGCATGAGACTGAAAAGTGACTGTCCTTCCTGTCAAACAATCAAAAAAAAACATGTTGATTTCCAGAGTCAAAAAGAAGGTTGTGTTTGACTCTTTTTTTTTTTTTTTTTAATAGAACTACCTATAACTCCATAACAAGCTAGAAAACATCTGTTTCCCCCACATAGATTTCTTTATATTTTTTTCCCAAAGCTGACAAATGTAATATACATAATTTATCTGCTGATCTTTCTGTGGTTCTCTACAGTCAGCTTTAAACTCAATATTGCGTTGTTAAACTCTGTGACCTGACTGTTCATCTCCTATGTTATTTATGAAAACTTTGAACAATATCAATCCTTTAATAGATCTTTACATGATGCTTCTGATAATCGTCCACCATTATTAATACTATTATGTTTAATATCCTCTGAAAAATCCAGAGAGAACTTTTGTTCACCAGCCTTCTGAAACTTTCCAAGTACTGAGATAAATTTGGAGCATAATTGCCTTTACAGATCCTCTGTTCTCTTTTTTGCTATTCATGTTTTTATTATGGTTTGGAATGATCTCAAACTGATGGTGAAAGTGTAGCCAGAAAACCTCAGTGCCAACTATGCTATTTTGCTTTCTGCTGTTAGTGTAGATTACAATGGAAAGTGCATCTCTAGCTCCTGTATAGTTTTATTCTTTGTACCATCCTAGGGTGAAGCAAAGGTCATTGTGATATCTTGAAATTTCGATAATTTCTTAAAAACTCTGCCATTCATAGATTTAAGCAAGCATTTAAGTGGTATTGCTGTCAGATGCTTTCTTTTGCATGTTATGTTGGCACATGATGGCTAGAGGTATTTTTGCATAATCACTGTCTTTTAAGAATAATTCTTAAATTGTGTCCCAGGGTTATGAACATTTGGAGGGGAAATTTAAGCCAGATTGAAATTATTCCCAAGGGACAGATTATGAATGTTTTTCAGTCCTGTGGCTCTGAGTTTTGGTGTGCAAAATACAAAACTGCTCAGGGAAGAATATATGTGTCTCTAAAGAATATCTCTGCTTTTGGAAGAGATGATGAATCTCATGACACGTTACGTTGCTGAAAAATTCAGGCAATGTTTGTTTATCTCCTTGAAATAGCTAATTGGGCATCTGATATTGTGAATTTCCATTCTAAGATCAGAGTTTGGACCTCTTATTTTGATGGAAATTGTAATATCAAGATGCTATATCAAGCATCTTCTGTTAATTTTCATAACAAAGTGTTTGCATGCCTTTCTGTTTTCCATGTAAATAATTTTAAAAGTGATGCGTTTGAGCGTGTGTGTTTGAAATTTAATTCCTTCTCTTTAATCTTTCAATAGATAGAAACTTAATAAACACTTAAATTAGTGTACAGTGATGGTGGTGTTTTTTGTTGCTGGAATTGAGTAAAATCTTCCTGGTATGCAGAGTAGACATGTTGGAGTTTTTTATTTGCTTGTTTTCCTCAGGTGCTTTCATCAAGGTAATGAGCCTTGCTAGTTCTCCTCTAATTTAGTTGACTTAAAACATAAATTTATGGCTACTTCTAAAAATTCTAGGTTTGTTCATAACTCTGTGGAAGTAGCCTTATGCAAAAGACCATCAAAACTTTCTTCACCATGGCCAGTCTGTGTTTTTTGTCCTGTCTGTGGGTCATGGTTGCTGTTGTTTATTTTGGAATCATAGAATCAAGTGGCTAAAGCTCAGCTGAGTTAAGAGATAAAAATGCATGCTCTTTCCTATTCTCCCATGTTTACCAATTACAGATAACTGAAAGTTAAGACCCAGCTACTTGTTTGGCCTCATACCTGTGTAGTCCCACTGAGCCACCCCGAGCTTCAGCAGCGTTCAGCCTGACTCCTGGCTTCGTAGGCATCCCTTTTCTTCACAGGTTTCCTATAACCTTCCAGCAAGTAGCAGTCAGTGCTCTTCTCTAGCATTGCCTAGCCAGTTCACACTGGATTATTTGCTTTGAAACCCATCTACTCTTCCCTTTTAAAAATATTACTTCCAGAGGAGAGAGAATAAAGATGCTCCTCCTTAAGAACAAGCAGCACTCCTATTCTTAATTAACCTAGTCTTTTCGTATCCATTAGGTTTGTGAAATTTGTATCTGCAACAGTTTCATCAGTTACTTTTAGCTAATTATCTAAATTATTTAAGAACTGATAAATGTGATTAGTATGATCTACTTATTGCATTTTATAATGTATTTTTAGAAAATATTTAAACATATAGAGAAGGTACAGAGCCAAATGTAGATTTAATATTATTATTTTTACTCAACAATTTTTGACTAAAAAAATGTGTTTTAGAGCTGTTGGTGTGGGACATGTTTGTTTAATACTTGACCCAGAGCAGCCTTAAAGGAGCATTAGTTATTACACCTGCTGCTGTTTTTAACCTGGCTTGTTACTTCTTCACTTAGTGTACATCACCTTGCACGATGTTTTACTTTGCTCTTTCATCTGTTTCATTTATCAGGGTGTTTTTTGCTGTTATTCCTTGTGCTTCACTCTCCCTCTTGGTGTAGATCTTTTGTTTGTGTCAAGTATCTGCACATAAGTTCTGTCTCTGGAAACAGTGCAGATGTGAAGTGTTCACACTTCCTTAAAATTTTCAGGGCTATGAGTGTAAAAGAAGCTTTTGGAATGGGACTTCTTGTTAACTGATACTTAAATTGTAGTTTTTTAAAAGAAATCCAGAAAACTGGAATTAATTTTTTAAATTTGAGGCCCTGTTTAATCTGCCCTTCAAAGAAAACAATTATATGTGTAAATTCATCTTTTTCCTCAACTTTTATTCATATATCCAAAATCTTTTGGTTAGTGATTGCTGCTGGGAAATGCATTTTAGGATTAAATTTCAGTTTAATCTGTTTCTGAGAATTTTTATTCCCACTTGTGTTCAAAGATTTTAATAATTAATTTCAACTGCTGTGAAGTCAGCTAATTCTTTCCACAGGCTATCAGATAGCGTTAGCTGTTGAAACCATCTTTTAAACCACATAGATTAAGCCTGCTCGAACAGTATTTTGCAGGACAGGATTGGTTAGATCATAGGCAGGACGTTCCTCTGGTGCCAGCAGCTTGTACTGTCTAACCCTCATGCCGAGCTAAATAAGCAGCCTCTGCTAGTGGAAGTACCATCTTGCCAGGCTGTTCAGCCCTATCTGAACGTTTGTCTCCAGTGATGAAGCCAAGTTAAAAGGCATCCTTGGTATTTCCAAACCAAATCTGTGATGCTTCTAATCAATTCCATGTTACAAACATACAAATCACACAATGCAGTTCCTACTGTGGTTTGTGAATTAATTGTTTGTCAAATACAATTAAATTTGGAGGCTTTTTTGGTTCAGCATAGCTATCAATAAGAGTAGAAAGAGACAGTTTTATGCCAGGCTTCAGAACCCATTTCTTGCATTGCTTTCCTATTTAAAATGAAAGCGTAAAAACATCACTGATGTTTCAAAGGTGTCCTATATTCATATATTCATTCAAGGCACAACAGAAAGAAAACTTGATTAGAATTGATCAAAACTTTATGCCTGTAAATAGAATAAGGAAATTCCTGTAAATAAGGAAGGAGTATCTTATCTAACGGTCTTTGATTTGGAAAAAGCTTTTATTTGAAAATGTTTTCCACATTTCCACATAAAGTATCTTTATTCTAACCTACTGCCCATTTCCTTGTCTTTTGCTTCTCTAGGTCTAATCTACTACATAAAGCATCTTAAACTCCAAAAACTGGTGTGCTTCTTTTTTTTTTTTTTTTTTTTTTTTTTTTTTTTTTTNGACCGCCTGTTCAGTTATTTGCATGTTACAATAACTTTTCTTTCTATTTGTCCCTATGGGGAATTAAGATCTTACTGAACTTTGAACATACCCTATAAAGTAAAACTTTAGTCAAATATTTTACTGCCTCATTCTTCTCCTCCCTTCATCTTTTTGGAAGCTCAGGATGCTTTGCTATAGCTTAATCAATAAAGAATGCAAACGTTTATTTTAAACAGAAGGAATTAAAATATTTTGCTTTTACCACTCATTCCAATTTCTTCAGAAAATCATAGCTAAAAGTAATTGTAGTTTATATTTTGAGACATTTGGGGAGAAAGTGAGGTACTTGAATGTTTTTAGAGTTTCTGGACAGGTCAATCTTGGATATGTAGCTAATACAGCTGAGTTTGTACTTTGTAAGTTTACAAATTTGTTGGATGCCCTAATTTATGTTTATTGTATAGTGAAACTATTTCTGCTCTTTTCTGCTGTGTGAGAGTAATAGAAATTTGGTGCAAAATACCAGCAGAGCATCATTTTTTTGGCAGCTTAAGTATCCTTAGGGATGCTGTTGCTAGCAAGTCCTATTTTTATTCTTACTAGAATTTCTTTGAGACTGAAGGCTGGTTTGGCTAGAGACTAAAGGTATCTGAATGAAAGAAACCTGTATGTTTTGACATAAATGTGATATGAAGAAAATAACGTTGTATCATGCAATAAGGATTTTTGTAGCAGTTTGAATTAAACAGAGAACATGTAATCACTTAATTCCTATAAAAAATGTGCAGGTGTATTGCTTAATCTGCATAAACATAATTATGTTGAAAGTGCACATTTTGATATGTTTCAAAATGTATACATTTGGCTTTCTGCTGTGTTTGAGCTAAAACCTTTTTTGCTGAATAATTGTAGTAATTATCATTAGCGTTTGACATGGCCAGTTTTGATTGCAAAGCAAGCTACTGATGCACTCTGATTTTTCTTCATACTATAACATTGTTGCTGTCATGCCTGACCATTTTGTTTTAGTATGCCACCGTGAGACAGGGTTCCCAAATTTCACACGTATACGTGGAACAATGTAAGTGTCCCTTAGACCATCAACAGACACATATTGACCTGGGAGGCAGAAGTCTTGTGGGATATGCAAGAAAGGAGTGGAACTTGCAGTCTGTTACAGATTATTAAAAAATTATTGTAAGGAAAGCAACAAAAAAGTCTTGGTAGTATTTGGCAATACTCTTACATATCCTCTAGTGAGTTTTGAATGCTGTGTGGTGATTTGAGCTGACTGTAGTTTTTCAGGACCTCAGTTCACATCTCAGCAAAGAGTTACCTTTCCTGTAAAAGTCCTGTCCTCAAACATACTTTGTGCAGTGATTTATAGGTTATTTTTCTCCAGCAAATGTATGTTCTTTCACAAGAAGAGATATCTTAGAAAGCCAATTAGAAAACCAGGTAGAGAATCATGAATGGCTTTTTATGCTTTCTAATCTATTAACATCATCTCTAAGCCAAGACATGACCCAGCATTCATCAGTGAAGACTAGAGATATCTGTTGTTATTCTAAATGCTATGTTTACATTCATGTGTCTTATTTTAGCATTACTATGCATTCAGTTTATGTAAAACTTTGGATACAAGATTAATGTGCGTATGTTGGCACATACAGCAATAATGAGGAAGTAAGGGGGTGGGGGAGGAGGTTCCCTCATGCTTCTTGTCAGTGTTTCAGGTATTTGAATACGGTAGGTTTTGCTGTCATATTAATTGTGTGTATTCCAGAAAGCTCTGCTGTGAGGTTATCTGCTTTGTTTCTCTATTGCCTTATTAAAACAGCGTTCGGGCAGTGTGTGGTTTTTTTTTTCTATTGTCTGTTTGATTATCCCTGCTGTCATTTTTCGACTAATTTTGAAGTAGGATTTTATTTCATTAGCTCAGGCCCATTTCCGCTTGTTTCACTTGTCATTTCCAGTATAAGCATTCCTCTTCTTCTTTACAGCACATTACCTTTCAAGTATTTATGCAGTTATCACTTTTGGTGTTCTCTCCCTCTTCTTAAACATCTCTTAATCTGCTAAGAATCTTTATTTCTTTTAGGGTATTTTAAACAGAAAAAAAAAATCCTTGGGAATAACGTTTGGTTTTCTTTATTCTTTATCGCCTGCATTCCACATTATAATTAAAACTTGTAGGTGAAATAACTTTATCTTAGCTTAGATAAATCCAGATCCAGCTGGAAGGCCAACATTAAACTGATGTCAGTGTTCTATGTTGATTGAAGAAGAGAAAAAAAAAAAAAAAAAAAAAAGAACATTTGTTACTACTAGCCAGGCTTTTGTTTTCTTAAACTATAACTTATATCAGTGAAACCGGTGGAGTACCTGAATCCCCCCAAACTGGAACTACTTGAAAATATATTAAGATGCAGTTTACGTTTTGGAATTTTAGGTAGAAAATATGCCACATATGTGCAATTTCAAGCACTGCTTATAAGCTTTATTTTCTCTCATAGCCTAGGGAAGTATTTCTCGTATTTTGGGTGCCACCGCTGTGCTGCTGTGTTAGTAAACCTGAAGCAGCAGCAGTGCAGTTTCTGCAAAGATAGGGGCCTGAGAAGAAGCTCTTTCTTCCATTTGTGTGTGTGTGTTACCTAGAGAACAGTTGAGAGAGGTTTCTGAAGGCGCTCAGTTCCTCGAGGCAGCCGCAGTAGGCACAGTCAGCGAGTGCAGCTCCTTCTCATCTCTGCCTGTCCTGAACACATGCACTGCTGCTGCCAATCATGCAGGCAGTAGATCTAGAGGAGGGAGGTGCTTTGAGGGCTCAAATTCAGGCTAGGGTATGAGGATTTCTGGAGCCTGGGTCATGGGCACTTCCCTGGATGTCTAGCATTCTTAGTTCACCTTCTAACTGGGCTTGGTGTTATGGTGATACTCTTTGAAATACTAAACATTTTATTATGATCATGGTAAAAGCTCTAAATACCTGTGAAGTTTCCTTAATTATCAATCACAATATCTTACTTGCTTTGAGTTATTTACAGGGAAGGCTTATTCGCGTTTCCTGTGTTACTAGATAATTATGATAAGTTCTTGTATGCGTTATTTATGTACAATATCAGTATATTTTCATTCTATAAGTAGCAGCATTAATTAAACTGCTTCATGCATGATTTGGATTATTTTTTTCTCCTTTTTTTCTGATATGTATTAGGTTACAGTGCTGCTGGCTGGGAGAGTTTTATTTGTTATTAAGCAGTGTTTATTGTTGTCATGATTCGTTTTTCTCATATGCTGCAACCAGCAATTCTGGTGTTCTTTAGTAAAGATTTTGAACCTTGCTTATTCACCAAAGAAAATG